>JAGSPU010000426.1:0-61387 GCA_019321725.1 Paulownia fortunei | reverse complement strand
TTGAAACATGTTCACCAGCAACTTTATCTTAACAAAACTATATCATATGTTCATCCCAGTTGTTGAATGAATTTCCATAGCCCTAGTTGTCAATGGTTTGCTCATATTAATGCTAATACAGAACTTCAAAGGGGTACCCCAATCATACCCAGGTCCATAAAAAAACATGGTTGAACTACATGAGAAATCTCCGATCACCAATTCTTTTCATCTCCATGCCTTTAACAGGATTGACCATTGCTATCATGGCTAATTTACATGGTCTTTGTGATGAGAGACGACCTACCACAAAATAGCCCTTTTCCATTGTCCCTCCGTCCAAACATCATTTGGTATATGAAGTGCACCGGATTCTGCAGATGTACCTCAAGGAATGGTCCACTGCCTTTCTTCTTCAACTCCATTGACGAAAGACCTATAAAACAAACGTCGGGCTGATCCGGCGTAAAAATTCCGATGCTCAAATCAGCTGAATGCTTGGAGAAGAGGATAAAAGTATGGAAATATATATATAAAGTAAGTGTACTTGTTTCTTGAGTTGCATTCTCGTATTTATAGACATCAATGTAAGGTAAAGAATAGATTTCATACCTTAATTTGTTATAACTATATGGTGTACACATCATTATTTTTTCTAATTTACTGTAAATAAGATTCCTTGTCACTTTTCACCAATAATCGTTTAGCCTTATATTTCTACGTGATCTTGCATGATTGGGGAGATGTAGGTCCTGAAAGGTCGGTTGACCTATATTGGTCTAAAAGTATGTCATGCAATATATGTAGCTCATGTAAGACCGTAGCTCATGCATTGTTCTAGCACTCACTTTACCTTCTCTTAACTTTCTTATTCAACTAAAGGTAACCCTAGCTTAGTTTCACCACCAAGCACCTCATCTAGCCTCTGATTCGAGTTACAAGGGTCAGGCTTGACCTAGGCCATATCAGTATAAACACAACATCTTCTTTCTCCTCTCTCAATGCTAGGATGTGTTCTATTCTTGCAATATCTTTATCTATTACCCTACGAGAAGCTAAACACTCTCTTAGACACTATTTGAAATGTTTGTTTTTGTTCTAGGGAATAAATTTAGAAATAAAAGTAATATTTTTTTTTTGGGTTTATTGTAGATTTCTTGTCTCGTAAGCTTTTATCCGGTATCGCATCAATTTTTTTATTAAATTATTTTGTGTTTTTAATGTTTAAAAATTGATATTATTAGTAATATTATTATTATTATTATTATATAATAATTAAATAATATAATAATGTTGATATATAGTGGGCTCAATTTCGTTTTTGTGGAAGAATGGATTTACTTTGGAAAAGAGAAAACAAACATGTTTTTATTATGGGGAAAGAAAATATTTCTTAGAATAAAACAAATATTATGTAAGGGAGTATTTGAATTTACTTTGGGTATTTAGGGGAAAATATTTTGAGAGAATATATTGAAAAATGTAATGCGTTTGGAGAAAATGTATTAGAGAACAAAATGTATGTTTAATTTTATTTTGAAAGAATAAAGAAAGAATGAAAAAATTTGGGAAAACAAAAACAAATATTCCCTTAGATTTTGTAAGGCAAGACAAATAAAAAACAGTGTAACTAGAAAGTTTCACAAAGACAATGACATTTATGAACAAAAACTACTTTCATTCAAGAGAAAAGGGACTCTCGTTTCCAGAGAAATTGAGTTAATTAATGTACATATATTTGCAATTTTGAGTTGTAGTCTTTTACAAATTTGAAAACTTAAACAACACTTAATTTAATACATCAACCATATGTATTTTTAGGTTCCAATTGTAAATATCAACACACAATGCCAAATCTAATCACCAATCGGCAATCACCATCACAATATCCCAAACCTAGAAATCAGTATAAGATATCATTATCCAATTCAAGTTTCGGATTTCCTATTTTGTTTTCTAAATTGAAACCAAACGAGGTGTAATGATTCTCATATACTTATAAGATCCTGCTGGATATCTTGAAAAACATGAAGCCTGATACTAAATAATATGCAAAGTTGTGGAGGAACTTTCTTACTGCAAAATTTAGTTCAAAAATATTCTAAGGCATTTAATAATAAAAATATATGAGATTTCGTATCTTACCAACTCCAAATTTGTCCATTTGCATAAAAACAAAAACAAATAATTACGCATATAGATATAACCTAGTTTTGGTAAAATTAAATGGATAATTTGCTTTGTTAGGGGGAAATCCTAATCAAAAGCCAGTATACGCATGGCGAACTCATCGTTTGAATTATTGTTAATAATTTCATTTATCAAAAATATTCTTAAAATATTTGTTAATTGATATATCGTATATATTGATATTATTGAAAAGTATTCATGCATAAATACATAGTAAGTGGACCTATATGTTCATATATTTATCAATTTATTTTGGATCAATCCCAATATATCTACAAGTCTCTTTCTTCAAATCAATTACGAAAACTCATTTACTTGAAACGATGAATAACTACTAGAGCTAGACACATATTTTCACACCTCAAATTCATGAAATTTTGATGATACTCAAACAAACAAACAGAGTAGAGAAAAATTGGGAGAGGGATGTACAGAGAAGATTTTGGAGAGAGGAAAGAAAAAAAAAACTACAGGTTGTGTGCATATCTTTTTTCATTTACCTATAAATAAATCTTCCTACAAGATTTATTATATTTATTGGAGAAATTATAATAAATTGACTATTAACTTTTTTTTTTTGAGAGAAGAAATCAAGTATGATTAGTACAACATAAACTAAATGACAAACTTTGCATTAAAATGGAGATAAACTAGTATGGTATGAATCAGACAAATATTCGTCAATTTGGTGAAAACCGGACCCAAGATTTCGTAAAAATACAGCTTTGAGGCCTAGCTTTTTGCACTTGAATTGAGCCTCATTGATTATATATTTAATTATTTATTTCACCATTTTACATTTCAAAGAAAAAAGAAAAGAAAAGAAAACCCTTCATACAAATTACAATTAAAATCGATAATATGATGGTTATAATTTAATATGTGGTTAACTTCTTCTTTAGTTTTTTAAATAGACAAGCATTTATATCATTCATTATATCAAAATATTTGTTGAATATAATCATCATTAAATGCAATCAACGGCTATGAGTCAAAGCATATATTTAAAGAAAGAAACTATAATAAAGTAACAAAACCAATATACATAAATAGGATTTAAACCTAACACCTCTTTTTAAATTGCAGAGTTAAGGACCTCAACCATATTATCACATGGACACAAAATCATTGGCAACATGTGGACAACTTCAATAACATGATTAATGAGTACTTAAGTGTAATGTTTTATTATCATCAAACCTCAAGATAAACCTTGGGGCTACGAATTTTAATTTTGTCTATTTTTATGGCAATGAATCAACATAAAATCTTAAATGCATAGCATTTTATTGTAATTAAAGGGTTGCAGGGGCACGTAAACACTTCCTCTACACAAATATAGACCCTTGTTTATATGCTACTCTTTTGTGATGTTTAAATCCTTGGAATAGCTTTTGCTACACTCTTTTCAAATAAAATCCAAGTAGGGACTATAGGGATTATAATTATTTAGTATCAAACTTAATAAAATGAGTTTCTAAAAAATGTCCTCTTAAGATTCTTCATATTTAGACTATGATATTTTGGTTCAATACTACGATAAGTGTGGATTTTAGAATTTTCATAGTAGTTTATTAAAATAATTATATTTTAAGTCCCTCTTCTTTTTCATTAATTCAAATTTAGTCTTTCTAGTTGGCGTTCGTCAAAATTAATCCATTTATTATTCCAAATTTTTAACAAATTCATTCCTTTTTTCTCAACTTTCCATTAATTAGTAACGGACTATACATGTGTGAAGGACTAAAATTATAAAATGTCCAAGCTTATGGAACCAAAATTTAAAAAAAAAAAACTCAAATTTGAGAGATCGAAACTATGATATTTTCAATGTTCACGTCCATACACGTCAACAATTCTTTTAGTATTTAATAGAGCTCAAATCGTTATGACCATTTATATTAAAAATAAAAATATGAGGGATCAAATTTGGTAAGAGCTGAATTAGATGGATTGACTTTGAATTATTGACAAAGATGAAGAACCAAAAATATAACTATACCTAATCAGCTTGCAGTTTTAAATGGAAGCGTGTCTGGCACTTGCACTTCTGCTTATATTATTAACACCCCCATAATCTACAACAAATGATTAATTAACTTTTAAATTTACTATAAACTATTAAATGGTTTAGGCACTTTGCTTCAATAATGATGGTATTCTCACCATATATCTAATTTTAAGGACATTGAAACCTATATTTAGGTTGTATTTCACAATAATATTTTATCACAAATGAATAGCTCGATGAGAAGCACTTAGAATTATAATTCCACCCTATTTTTATGATGCAAATAAATACTGCCCACAAAGTTGTTAAAGATAAGATTTGTTTTTAGTGATGCTTATATCTTGTAAAGGAGTAGGGTAGAATACTCTTCATAAGACATCACCAAGGTAAGTGTGAGCTAAGCCGATTTTATAGGAATTTTTCTTAGTGGAATCTCTTATACACATGCGAAAGTAATCCTTGTTACCAGATAATAAGTGTCAAAATATTTAATATATTCTTTTGACGATATTTTTTGGCAACAACATCTAGTCTTGTATTTTTAAATTGAACCATTGGGCTTTAACTTCTTCTTAAAGATCCATTAGCATCTAATTTTAGTTTTAGAGAAACAACTTCAAGTTATTATTATCTAGAATAAACTCTATTTCACTATTACTAGCTTTCATCTAGAATGAAGCTTTTGGGTTGGACATAGTCTTTTTAAGGTTTGAGCATCATTCTCAATCATATATGTTATAAATTCTGAACCAAAGGATTTATACACTTGGGCTCTTGCTCCTTTTAGATTCAGATTCTATGTCATTATTAAACGCAATTTTATTTATTCTCTTTTGAGTATTCTCATGAATATCTCTTTTGGAAGGAAATACTTGTTCAAAGAATTCAACATTACTGGATTAAATAATTGAGTTCATATGAATATCACTTATATCAGATTTACGTACTAGAAATTTGTATGCACTAGTGTTCGTTACATATTCAATAAAAATGCAATCAATAGTTTTAGAACTTAATTTGAACTTTTAATGAGGTGGTATAACTACTTTGGCTAAGGATATAGTTACAAATTTATTTTTAATTTTATCTGAATGCACAAGTTAAACTTGTGCATTCAATTCAGGCATGGTTTGCATCCTCTTTGTTAGAGAAGGGTACGACCCTTCGCTATTTGCGGACAGTAAGTCAAACTTACGCTTTTTGTCATGTACCTCTGTCAGCGAAAGAATAAATTCCTTCGCTGACAGGCGCAAAAAGCACAACTCGAGGTTGCGCTTTCTGCCTCAGAAGCGCAACCTTGGGTTGTGCTTTCATTTAAATCGCCAGGGCTACCCATCCCCTCTCTCTCACTTCCCCCACTTTTCCTCCCATCTCTCCTCACTTTTCCTCTCCCTCCCATCCCTCTCCCTCATTTCCTCACTCTCCCCTTCTCTTATTATTTCTCTTGTGTTGCTTCTCCACCTTAATTTCACTTCTCAGTTAATTTTGTCTCCTCTTTCCCCACTTCATCAACCGCATCCCATTTCATCAGATAGTTATTCTCTTAGAATTACTTCGACACATTGTTTTTATTAAGATAAATAGACTAATTCATATTTATGTATTTTTGTTCATGTAAATATCATTTATGCGAGGGATTAAAGTACGATGCAGATCAAATTTTGAGTGTGACTTTACAGTATCATACCATAAATATTTTAATTACATTGTGTATATCTAATTGTAATAATTGTGAAGTAGATGTATTATTATATTGAAAAAATAAATTTTATCGTAATGTTAGTAATTTTTTTTTTACAATGACACGTAAAATTACATATTTAATAGCATATTTTATATGTGGAGAAGCCAACCTTTGCGTGCATATATTTTTTTTGTATATTATATTTTATATTTATCATTTGACTTGAAAATTTTAGTTGAAAATTGTTGAACTATTTAGGAAATCTTCCCCATGACTATCCTAATCTATTCAGTATAATAAGGTTTCCTACAACGAATTACTCTGGTTATTCAAAATATAAATTTTACTACATTTATGCTAATTTATATTATATATAAATATTAATATTAATAATTAACTACTTAAATAATTAATTAAATATTATGTCTTTGAAAATATTATATAAAATTAAAATGTGAATAACAATTTATATTAAAAATGTAATGAATATACTTTGGTGGTCAAATTATTACAAGATGCATATATTAATGCTTAATAAATATTAATTATGAATAATTATTATTATAATTTATTAATTTAATATATGATGTTTACCTATAATTATAAAGGTTATTTTCAATTGTACAATAATTATTGATTATTCAATTTATAATAATGATGTATTAAATAATAATACTTAATAAATAATTAATTATTTGTAGTTAACAAATTAATTTATGTAGTTTATTATATTTCTATTTTTTATATATTAATAATTTGTTAAGAAATTATTTAACTATTAGTAATTAATTAACTATTAAATTTATATTTAGAATTTATATAATAACATTACTTGTATATATTCATGTTAGCACTTTACTAATATGATAACAACAATAATTATTATAATATAATAATTAAAAATATCAAATTAATATATAATAATTAAATATATATAATATATAATCATATATTGATAATTTAATATATGATAATTATTAATTTACTAATAATCGTAAAATATTGGTATAATAATTAAATAATATAGTTTACCAATATATTCATATTTATATAGTTATGTCAAATAGGAACAATATCAATGTTCTGGTCCACTTTGGTGGTCAAATTATACAAGATGCATATTCAGTAACATATAATCGTCTTACAATTGGAGGTAGGAGAATGTCTCGTAGGACAAATTTTTTTGAATTACTATTGAAAATATATTAGATAATGGGTGTTGACGATAAATAGTTCTTATTGAAATTATTTGGTAAATATTATTGCAACAATATGTCACAGCTAATATCAATAACCGATGATAAAGATTTAGAGTTTTTCTTGAATCCAGGAAGGAAAAATCAATTTGTAGATATTTATGTCGAGGTAGAACAAATGGTGCATAATACTGTGCTTGAGATACTGACAAGCAATGAATATTATCAGTATACATCATTTTTAAGATATGATAGTGTGTTTGATATGCCTACAATCATGCAAGGGATGACAAGTGTTGACATCAATGACCTTAATGCATGTGTTTCAAGCTCTAGTCAAAAGCATTTTGAAGGTACAAATACAGAGTCGTTTAATGCATATACTGATGAATTGCTTGAGCCACTTGTTGATAGTTTTGGTGTTGAAGAACATGTTGATTCCGAACCTGATGAAATTGATGATGATGATGGGGTCAAATTGATAACTTGTAGGAGATGTATGAGCAACGTGATGAGGGCACCTCATCCCAGCATCAAATGTCAGTTTATACCTCAATGCCCTCAACAACAAATAAATATGGCTTTAATTCGACCGTCCCATTCTTCACCACATTTTACCCAGAATACTTGTGGATTCTATTGATATTCCAGATATGAGAAAGTTTTACGACTCTAGTAAATGAGAGTTTGAAAAGGGTATGATATTTAAAGATAAGAGAAATTTGCAAGTTTCAGTCAAAGATTACTCCATACAAGTTGTGAGACGTGAGTATCAGGTCGTTGAAAGTACACCAAAATTATGGAAAGTGGAATGCAGACATAGTACATTGACCACATGGTGTACTTGGGGGCTTCGAGCATTATTGAAAGTGAAGCTCGGTTTATGAAAAATCATTAAGTGGGAAGGTCCCCATACTTGCCTTATGAATTCAGTATCTGCGGATCATCGCAACCTGTGCAAAAACATGATCGCTAGGTTGCTCACGGGCATAGTTTAGTGTGGCCCGGCCTTTAAGATTAAGTATGTCCAACAAAATATGAAAGATAAGTATCAGTATGAAATTTTATATCATAAGGCCTGACACAAGTTTGAAACGCACAAGGAAAAATGTTTATGGCACTTGAGAGAGCTCAGTTAGAAAATTGCCTAAGTATTTAAGAGCTCTACAAAACTAGAATCCAGGCACAATTGTGGAGTGTCATCACATCGACATCGAGTTTTCAGAAAAAAATATTAAAATATATTTTTTGGCATTCAAGTCATGTATCGATATGTTCTAAAATTATCGCAAAGTAATAAGTGAGGATGAAACACATCTTTACACAAAGTACATACATAAGATGTTGATTGTTGTGGGGATGGATGCAAATCAACAGATTCTGTCTCTGGATTTTGTAGTTGTTGATGAAGAAATATTTACATCTTTGAAATGGTTTCTTCATATGTTGTCTGTGCATATTGTCTGAGGGATTGAACGTCTTCTTTTTGACCAGCATAGTGGTCTACTTGGAGCTGTTTAATACATACCTGATTTCACACCACCTCGCAGATTGCATCATTTTTGTTTAAGGCATATGTCCTCTAACTTCAACAATCGGTATTAAGGGATTTGTGTTATACAGTTGGTTCATAATTGACAATTAGACAATTTAATAAGGTCATGTAACAAATCAAGAGTCTTAACGAGAATACGTATGCATACTTGGAGAATATAAATAAATGTCAATAGACTCTAGCTCATGATGGAGGATGGCGTTGTGGCATAATGAAAACAAATATATCAAAATGCATTAATGAAATGTTGAAAGGTACATGATGACTCCCAGTAACTGCTATTGTACAAATTATGTTCCATCGTATTGTTAAACATTTTCTTGATCGACTATCGAAGAGTCGTCGAATGATAGAGAACAACCAACAATGGCCTGATAATATATTAAAAAAGTACGAGAGTTGGCAGAACCAATCCATAGAGTATATGGTACATGTGTTTGATTACACAGATCAATCTACATCTCTCATAATATATCGACTAGGATTATCCAGGAGTTTTACATACATCGTGAAACTGACGTCAATGGAGTGTTCATGCAGTAATTGGAGTCAGTTTGGAATTCCTTGTTCACATGCTATGCATACTTGTCGGCATTTTAGAGTTAATCCAGCAACATTCATGAAATCGTACTATAGCAGTCATTCTTATGTAGATACTTACAAAGGAAAGTTTGAGCCATTGCTAGATGAAGTTTATTGGGATGCTCCTCCTTTCAAGTTGTGGCATAATTCATCATTGCGGATTCAGAATCATCGTGAATGGAATACTACTACTCGAATTCCTAACGAAATGGATTGGCCTCAAGCACGTACTAGACAATAAGTTTGGGTAAGGCAAATGGTCAATGCGATAGAATGTGGAACATCTTCATCTTTCCCACATAGATGATATTATTACAGTAGGATTAATATTTGCCTTTGTGAAGGAGTAGTACTCCTTGTCTCTATGAAACACTCTTGTACTAAAATTGTATGAGAGTAAAATTCATCATATGTACAATTATTTATTAATTTGAGACTATTATGACCGGTTTAAAATGTAATATGTTAAAATTTATTTTTTCACTATTGTTAAATGATATAGTTGAATTTCATGTTATATGTTAAAATTCATATTAAATTTCATGTTATATTTTTTCACTATTGTTAAAATTATTATTAATCGGTATTGGTTTACGAGATACGATAGTTTTATCCAGACAGGCTACTCACCATTCTAAGAGTGTATTTGCTACTATGGTAGATAGGACACTTATAGTTAGGCATGCAATCAGACCATTTTGGAGACTCGATGGTGGAGAGGGTGTATTGCATCCTCATGTAGTTCATCTTTTGTATGACATGGGATTCTATGGCGTCTATAGATGTGGGTAGTTTGACATGGATTTTCATTTGATCACTACACTTGCAGAGAGATGGCAACCTGAGACCCATATATTTTGTTTTTACATGGGTGAGGTTATATCACACTGCAGCATGTTGCAGTTATTTGGGGCTTACCAGTAGATGGTCAGTCCATCACCGAATGTGATCTGAGGAGATCTGTCGAGCAGTGGCAGGATTATTACCACTATTACTTGGGATTCCAACCTACTTCCCAACAATCTAGAGATAGACACATACTGTTGAGTGCCTTCAAGGGTTATTGTCAAGCTAATCTAGTGACAAATGACGCTCCCCAATATGACTTGGAGCGATACACGTGGATTTGCATTGATTCTACAATGGAGTATAATGTGTCCTGATTCATGAGGCAATAGAGTGTTGTTGTATTTGCAGAATATGGAGCAAATTAAGGATGTTGGTTATTTCAATTAGGGCAGTGCAGTATTGGCTTTCATGTATCGTGAGTTGTGCACTACAGCCAATAGATATAAGAGTGTTATTGGTGGTGCGATGGTACTTCTACAGGTAAACTTAATATAACACTCTCATATAACTATTGTAACTTTCTTATGTCATATCAGTATATTTATCATGTATATTATTTTTAATATACATTGCGGATATGAGCATGGTTTCGCATTACAACATTGGTGCCAAGACGATTATGTTCGCAAGTTAATATGGGCCTACTCATTGGCGCTAATGATCATGAACTTCCACTTCTTTTGTATGGTGCAAGGTATTATTCAATAATAATAAATATTAAGTTCTACTAATATTTTGTAATTATTATTTAATGATTGTTTTAATATAAATATAGGTGGATGCAGTATTATAGTTTCACGCATACGGCGAATAATTCTGTCAGGATTATTAGAGATAAACTAGATAGAATGACTGATAGAGAAGTGAGCAGAATTCAATATTTTGTTTAAATTTGATTTTATTTTCATATATGTACAAAATATTCAAATTGATGTATTTTTTAATTGCAGATTATTAAGGAGCCATATGACATGAGTTCACCAGATTTTATAGTATTGGGTCCAAAATGTAACATGCCACTGTGGAGATCTCGCTGTCCATTGATCAACTACGCCATCGTGGAGTATCATCACCCAGAGCCATTCATGCGACAGTACATTCCTCCAGATATACCAGCGTATGAGGAGACTTTAGACAATGTAGATCGTAGGGGACACAGTGGAGAGGATTAGGCTCGATATTATCGGGATATGTATTGCAGTGAGTAAATAGACATCAACTTATTGTTGTCAACCCTCCCATTACTGGGTCCAACAATACTGAGCCACGATATAAGGATTGGCATGATCGGATTATATACCGTCTAATATTACCATCTCACTTGCCTATGCAGGAGGAGTACCAACCTTCACATATTAGATTTGGAAGCTATTGTAAGATATTCGTTAATAATAATTTTTATAATGTGTATACATCATATTAATGATATTATTTAATTATTCTTTTTTTACATGTATTTCAGAGTATGACGATCGAGAGGATTAGGCTCAGTGTTGATGGCGCAAACGAGAAAGATATAGCTTCACTTATGTAGTTAAGGAGTGAAGCTATACACGCCACTGATGATTTTAGATGTCTACTATATAGACAACAAAATGCTATAAATATGTCAGTGCCACCACCAAAAGATATAGGCAAGAGGACGAGGAGGCGTAGTAGCACAGTAGATGATAGGGTCCCTCTACTTCGACACGTCCTGCATTTACTAGTCATGTTTCTACATCTCACGACATCCCTCCTCCATTTATGTCTAGTGTAACATATGAGGTGGGACCATCTACTTGGACATATCGTATATCACACGGTATGGACAACAACGCAGACTATTATGTACCTCAACAAGTACAACCGGATGACCCATTCACTCCGTATTAGGGTATGCCACCATCTACGATGTCATTCTCAACAGTACTCAACTCAAATGTAGACCACACGGGACACAGTGGAGAGTATTATGCTCGATATTATTGGGATATGCATCGCAGTGAGCAAATAGACATCAAGTTATTATTGTCAACCCTCTCATTACTGGGTCCAACAATACTGAGCCATGATATATGGATTGGTACGATTGGATTATACGCCGTCTAATATCACCAACTCACTTGCCTATACAGGAGGAGTATCAATCTTCACACATTAGATTTGGAAGCTATGGTCAGACATTTGTTAAAAATAATTTTTATAATGTGTATGCATCATATTAATGATATTCTTTAATTATTCTTTTTTTACACGTATTTTAGAGTATGATGGTCGAGAGGATTAGGCTTAGTGTTGATGGCGCAAATGAAAAAGATATAGCTTCACTTATGCAGTTAAGGAGTGAAGCTACACACACCACTAATGATTTTAGACGTCTACTATATAGACAAAAAAAATGATGTAAATATGTCAGTGCCACCACCAGAAGACATAGGCAAGAGGACGAGGAGGCGTAGTAGCACAGTAGACGTTGGGGTCCCTCTACTTCAACACGTTCTGCATTTACTAGTTATGTTTCTACATCTCACGACATCCCTTCTCCATTTTTGTCTAATGTAACAGATGAGGTGGGTCCATCTACCTCGACACATCGTATATCACATGGTATGGACAACACTGCAGACTGTTATATGCCTCAACAAGTACAATCGGACGACTCGTTCACTCCGTATTGGGGTATGCCGCCATCTACGATGTCATTCTCAACACTACTTAGCTCAAATGTTGACATGCCGCACACACCATTTGTTTAGCAACATCCAGGATACGATGTTGGATGTGGAGAGTTTATTATCTCGCCTATTGTATTTCCACATCTAGACAACAGGTATCATGATCGCGGAAAGTCGAACTCCACAACTTCATCAGGTTGGCCGAACTTCAATTTAAACTACAGTACATATATTGATGATCCGACCCATAATCAGTCACATGATACTAATGCTGTTACTATTGATGGTGGACGTAGAGGTAGACAATAGCGCTATCGACATACTTGTGGCACTGGTGGTCATTTTTAGTATTTTTTATTATTCCTGTATTTTTCAAAACTTCTTGAAGCAATTCTAGATCTAGGTGAGTGAATAGAGGAAAATCTCACCATTGGGAAGAATGTTACTTCAAAGTCTACACCTTCCTTTTTGGGTTGGCCACAAGTCGAGATTTATACTTGTTGATTAATCCATCTGCCTTGCACTAACTTATTCCCAAGGATCTTGCATCTAGATGGAAGATTAACTAGCTCCCAAACATGGTTCTTAGCTATCGAGCTCAACTTTTCTTCTATAACAACTATCCACCCATTTTCATTTAGAGAAGTCACAGTCTCTTCATAAGTAGTTGGCTCATCAATTTCTATAGAAGCACACATAAAATATTCCCTTTCGATCTCATAACATTGATGGGGTATTATTCTATGTTTGCTCCTACGCGTTTGTGAATTTTGAGAGTCTTCTTCCAGTGGGTTGCTCTCACTGACTCTGGGGTCGCTTGCATTATTCCCATCAATTACTGGATAAGGCTGTGAAGCCTCACCCTCACTGGGGACTGGAGCATCGCTCTGAGAATCTTGTAACTCGCATAGTTCAAAGTCCTCTTTGACTTCACCAATGATAAGAAAATCCTCATCGAGAAAATTCACGTCATGGGTATAAATCTCAGTTACTCCTCCATTAGGGTGTTCACCACACATCACATAGCCCTTTGAAATATCACAATCCCTTACATAAATATGTTTAATCGTTCTTGGACTAAGCTTCATTATTTTTGAGAAGTGTTGTGAACAAACCCTACTGACCCCCAAGGGTACAACCCTTCTAAATTAGGCTTTCTACCATGCCATTGCTAATAGGGTGTCGAAAGAACTGACTTAGAAGGCACACAGTTTAATATATAGGCAACATTTAAAATTACATCTGTCCAAAAAATTATTGGAACATTTACTTGCGCCATTATTGATCTGGACATATCCAGAAGTGTGTGATTTATTCTCTCTCAACCCCATTTTGTTGTGGAGTGTGTGGAATCATCAATTATCTTATGATCCTATTTTTCTCACACATTTATCTATATTGATCAGATAAATATTCTTGTCATTTGTCAGCACATGGAACTTTGATGTTTCTATCTCTTTGGTTCTCAACTTCTGTTATGAATCACTTAAAATAATCAAGCACTTTTGACCGATAAGACAAGAGATTTACTGACCCAAAAGCGTGAATAATCATCAATGAATGTGAAAATAGAATGCACTGTGCCGTGCTCTCACATTCATGGGTCCACATATACTCGAGTAGCCTAACTCTAGAGGAGGAGTAGCCCTTTTTGCCTTTCCAAAAGGCTTCTGATAGGCTTTTCCCGCTAGACATGGTTCACACACAGAAAGGTTGACTTTAGCAAGGTAGCCTAAAGGCCTTCTCGAGCTAAACTAGTCATCCTTTCTTATCCTATGTGCCATAATCGAACACGTCGTGTAACAGAATTAGAAATAACATCAACAATAGAAAAATATAAAAAACGCAATCATTGAATAATTTTAACATAAAAAATTCATCACTCATGAATCCTAAGCCGTAAAGGTCTTTGCGAGGAAAAATAGACAAACTAGTTTGCTCAGACATGAATGGAAAATCATGTCCTAAAAGTGCAGTAATAGTAAATTACATTAAATGCTAAGTGCACATTGCACATCATTAAGGAGTAGCTTGCGCCCAATGCCAAGCTTGTGTTGGTATGACCCAACTCCAAGAACCTCCTCTTGTGCGCCATTCCTCATAGTAATGTAGTGGTTGCATACTGCACTCGATGATAATCTACGAATCCTGCTCGATCACTTGTCCGTGTTTTTTTGCCTATGTTTACAATCCAACCAATGAGAGAATTAACAACAAAAACATGTGAACAAACAAAAGAACTAAGAGAGATAGGAGTCGGTCTTATCTTCTTTGGCTCAATGCAATCACGAGAGAAGTGACCCAACTTGCCATAATTAAAGCACATGTCTTTCTTCTTTCCTCCCCTCTTGCCTCGACGATGCTTCCTAGCTTTATGACCTTGTGGGGCCAAGTTTTGGGTTTCACCACTATTTTGTCCAACATTTTTTTGCTTGTTCCAATGTTTGCCTTTGTTGGGCTTACACTGCCCTACATGTGCGACAAGAGCAGCTATTTGTGCTTGTTCCGACTCTCGATGATCAGCCTCAAGCTTAAGATGACTAGCGACACTGTTGAATATATGAATTTGCTTATTATGTGTAAGCACAAGCTTAACATGTCCCAAGTCAACTTAGGTAGCGACCTTAGGACAACCAAAATTTGCTCTTCATTAGTGAGCTCACATCTAGCATTTTGAATTTCTCAGATCATATCCTTCATCATATCGAGATATTAGGTCATCGAGTGCTTCAGGTCAAGTAAGTATTGATTAAACCTAAGGGTAAGAGCCCTCAGTCTAGTAGTTGAAGTGCTATCATACGTGACCTTCAACACATTCCACAGCTCTTTAGCTATAGGATACTTGTCAAACTTGTAGATTAGATTATCATATATGTAGCTCAACACAGTAAAGTGTGCATTATTATCTTGATCCATCCACTTATTATATGTGTCCATATCACGACGATATTGAGTTGTTGGTCCATTATCCATCTTAGTTGGCATAAACATAGTGGTGGTGAGATGATCAAAGATCTTTTCTTTGTGCAACAAAAATTAAATTTTCGTATGCCACATTGTATAGTTCTGGCCATCTATTTTTTCAGTGCCATAGAGGTCAGAAAAAGCTACTTGGGCATCCATTACTGTATATTATGTGCAATAAATTAGGTACTGGTCTAAAATTTTATCTGAATCTAAGTAAATTCTATTATTATTTTTAATTCAATGAGATAAAAAATTTCATCCCCAAGGCTAGTAATCATCTCTCACCGAATTAAAGAACACAATAAAAAACTACTAATCCATGAATAAAATTAATAATGTCCTTAAAAATATGCATACATCATATATGAATAATAAGATCGGGTTGACTTTTGGTGTGTTATGTCGAGATAATTATTAGTCTATGGTAGTAATTAACGAAACATATCCTAAAAAATACATGGCCTCTAAAAATAGGCCCTAGAAATACATGTCTAGAAAAAAAATTATATTTTTTTGAATACATACAACATCAATCTAAAATTATGACACTGCATTACCGTGACCTCTACTAATTATCTCTCAAATAGATAGATGTAAAAAACATCACATAATATACTTGAGTACCCAAATATAAACTCTCGTTTCAAGCATATTCACATTGCAAAAAATTGCATAATCACTAAAGAAATACAATTAAAAATATGCAATTTTGTATGCTTATGATATTATTCTAATTTCTATCCAACCACAAAGAAAGAACAAAAAATCTAGGCTTTAAAAATAAATTATAAAATTTTAAATTGGCTAGAAAAAATAAAAATAAAATTATGCCCATTTGGCAAAATCTTTAGTTTTAGTTTTTTGTTTTAAAGTGGTAGGGGCTGTGTGCCACTTGGTTGCTAGCTAGCAGGCGCCCAGTAGCTAGTTGGCGGCCAAGTAGCTGCCTGTGCGTGGGCTTGTGCCAGCCTTATGCTAGCTAATTCTTGATGCGCCAAATGGCACAACACCATCTTTTTTCCTCATTTTTTCTTAAAAAAACTTAGTCATTGCCTTGGATTTCATGTTTAGCCATTTTCCCCAATACTTTTTTTTCGATGGACACCATTTTACCGATGAAAGTTTTAAAAATATATATATTTTTCAAATTTAACTATATCGTTTTAACCATTTTTTCATGCTATATAACATGATATCAATATTATGCATCAAAAATTTGAAAAATAAATATGATTTTTTAAACATCAATCAAATGGGTCTTCAAAAAATGCTCCCTAATTAAAAGACCTGATTCTACATCAAATCGAAACATGTATCTATACGTACAAATACATCATATGGCATAATCTTCAAGGTCTAATTTTAGGCTTGAGTTTAAATCACAAATTTTCTTAAATATCAAGCATAAATCTTACATTCATTCATTTCATGAAGGTGAGGTTGAGCTTTAATGGCTTTGATACCACTATAAGCAATTTAATCATATAGACAATTAATATATATGAATCAATATTACCTTAGCAGCAGAAAATTATTAATTCATACTGGATCAATAACTCACCTACAAGCCTTCTTCTGATACTATGAACAAGACCACAAATAATAGTATGCCAATGTTCTTTTGCTTTAGTGGATGCTACCATAGTATCCACCAATTTAACACGCACCTTAAACTCTCAAAGAATTCTAACTTTCTAGTGAGACTCTAAGAGAGAAACGTAGATAGAAAAAATATAGAGAGAGAGTTTTCTGTATTTTAAAGACGCAATAATTGTGACATCCTTAATTTAGGAGAGAATATCTTGTTTAAGGATATACATCAATCCCCTATCATAAATGGATCCTGATAGGTGATATACAAGATCATCATTATCCTATTAGGATCCCTCAAATAGGGATGCAAATCAAAATTGCACCGATGTGGTCAAATCACGAACATAATATTAGGCTCTTTGCTTCAAACAAATCACGGACATTCCTTACTTGCCTCAGTAGATTACTACCAAAATAATCCATACATTTACACATCTCAAATTCATTAAGTCTTTGTGATGCTCTAAGAAAGAATGTGTAGAATACATAAAAGAGTCTACAGGAGAGAAGAATTACACGTTGTGTATATCTATATTCGTTAGGAAATAGACCTCATATACATAAATCTTTCTGTACAAGGAAGAGTCTTAATCCAGTAAGGAGTGTAATTTCATCTAATGTGAAATTAGAGTTCATTCAAATATAAATGTCAATTAGGTCGTTGGTTCTAATCCCAACCCAATTTTCACTCAATTTTCAATACTTTGTATCTTCAATGGTAAATGTTATTTGATGTGAGAATTTAACTTCAAATTAATACACGATCTATATTGTATGGGCATTGATACAACAATATAAATATGATTTATTACTACATATAGATTGTAATTAGTTCTCAAAAAACTTATAGTACGATATGTGTGGTGATATGGTATGGTATTGCCTTATCCCTAATGGGCCTGACAGAGCTGAATTTGAACTGAATATTGGATTCTATGAGCCCAAGTGGTTACTGATTGATGATGCACTGGCTAGCCCATTCTGATGAAAGTTATTATGCTTTGCCTATGTCCAAGCTCGATTAGAGTAGGTTATCCAAAAGTTTTTGTTAATACCAGACTGAGATATCTAAGCTAAGATGCCCGAGTTGAGAAATATCTAAGTGAGCCGAGCAGGGCTATGTTTGGAGAACAAAAAGGGATCATGTTGTGATTACATTAGGACTCTAGAAAAAGGAAAGAAGATGTTTTCTCGTTGATGAGCTTAATTTCAGGAGATCAGCCTTATCTCCAAATAGAGATTGGCCTTATCCCTACAAGGTAATAGAGTTCTTTCCTAATTCTACCATTATAACAGACTATTATAAAAGGTGGTTGAAAGTATGGTTTATTTCCTGATAGTAGATACACCGTCTACATATAATGTGATATTCGGAAGACCTATGCTCAACATGTTTCAAGTAGTGGTTTCCACCTACCATATGAAGATAAAATTCCCAGTAGGAGAAGCGGTAGAAAAATCCTCATCATTTCCCATTACGTATTTCAATAATTTATTAATATTCTTGATAGTCATCTTTTCACCATTGGTGTTTTATCCCATAAGAATAGTTGTGATTTATGTAATAGCTCTGTAGCCTTACTTTGCTTGAACGTGCGCACTCACTTGATTCAATTTCATCTACTAGTATTTTGAAGCGATAGTGTATTATTCTACCCCCTGGCATTATTGCGACAACAACTCCAAATGTTACGGTTAAAGTAGAAGAAGATCAATATTTTGCTTGGAATTTTATGTTGAAGCCATCGAAAAGGTAGATAAGGATAACACATTGTATGCAGATGTTCCCAAAGAAGGAGATTGCGAGGAAAAAAAAATGAAGGTTGCACAGGGGGATGAGCTTGAACCCCACGTACAACACAATGAAGAATTGATTATAGTTGAACTCGTTCCTAGTGAACCTAAAAAATGTACTAAAATTGGCACTCAACCTGAGCAATAGTTAGTTGAGCTGTTGATCA
Source organism: Paulownia fortunei (assembly GCA_019321725.1). Classification (NCBI taxonomy): domain Eukaryota; kingdom Viridiplantae; phylum Streptophyta; class Magnoliopsida; order Lamiales; family Paulowniaceae; genus Paulownia; species Paulownia fortunei. The sequence goes on along the minus strand of JAGSPU010000426.1, from coordinate 42,166 downwards.
ACTTTCTGAGAAAGAATATAGATATATTTGTGTGGTCTGCTCAGGATTTGGTTGGCATTAGTCCTAAAATAGCCATACATCATTTAAATGTGAATCTGACAATTAGGCCAGTTAAGAAGAAACGAAGGCACTTCGATCTAGAGAAAGATAAGATTATAGAAGAAGAGGTGCAGAAGTCGTTGGATACTGGTCATATTCGAGAGATTCAGTTCCCTGAATGGACATCCAACATTGTGATGGTTCCCAAAGCAGCAAACAAATGGCGGATGTGCATTGATTTCAAAGACTTGAATAAAGCATGTCCAAAGAACCATTACCCTTTGCCAAAGATCAATCAACTTGTAGATTCCACCTCTGGATATGAGTTGTTAAGTATGATGGATGTTTCCCGTGGTTATCATCAGATCATGCTTACTAGAAAATTATGAGCTTTGTTACTTCTACAGGTATATATTGTTATGTAGTTATGCCCTTTGGATTAAAAAATGGGGGAGCTACCTATCAGAGATTGGTAGATCGCATGTTTAGAGAGCAACTTACTCAGAATATGAAAGTATATATGGACGATATGTTGGTCAAAAACAGAAAAATAGAATCTCATATTTCTAATGTTGCAGAAACCTTTGAGGTTTTGAGAAAGTATGGCATGAAACTGAATCCGGCCAAGTGCTCATTTCGGGTCAGGTCTGGAAAGTTTTTAGGTTATATGATGATCGAGAGGGGGATTGAGGTTAATCCTGTAAAGGTTAGGGCTATTCTAGATATGAAGGCTCCTTCATGGATTAAAGATGTGCAATGCCTCACAAGCAAAGTTGCTGCGTTGAGTAGTTTCATATCTAAATCAGTAGAAAAAAGTCTCTCTTTCTTCAAAATGTTAAGGAATGGATATAGGTTTGAATTAGAAGAGGAATGTCAAAAGGCATTTGATGAATTGAAGAGCTTCTTAGCTAAGCTTCCATTGTTTACTAAGCCTATTTATGAAGAAGTGTTATATGTATATTTTATCGATGGGCGAGCAGGCTATTAGCTTTATGTTTCTACGGGAGGAAGAAAATTAGCAGAAGCTAATTTACTATGTTAGTAAGTTGCTTCATGGAGTTGAACAAAGGTATTATCAGGTAGAGAAGTGGGAACTAGCTCTAGTCGCCACTGCCAGATGGTTGTTGCCTTATTTTTTATCACATAAAGTGGTTGTTCGCACAAATTTACCCTTGAAGTAATTTTGGGCAAGCCTGATACCTCTAGAAGGATGATCAAGTTGGCCATAATGGAGAAATATAACATTGATTATCAACCCACAATGGCAATCTAAGCACGAGCATTAGCTGATTTTATCTAAGAATTGACCAAGCCTGTAGATCAAAATAAAAAGTAGTTGTTGCATGTGGATGGATCAGCTACCATTGGAGGGTGTGGAGATAGAATTATCCTGACCAGCCCAGAGGGAGATGAGTTAGAGTTTGCCATTAAATTCGAATTTAAGGCATCCAATAACAAAGCAGAATACAAGGTTTTAGTCAGAGGATTAAAAATAGCTCTGGAATTATGAGCCAGGCATGTAGTGGTCTATTCAAATTCTAAACTAGTGACCCAACAGATAGAGGGTCAGTATGAAGTAAAAGAACAGATAATGGGAAAATATGTAGAGTAGGTCGCTACTTTCAAATCACAGTTCGACTCGGTGGAAACACATCAGAATCCTCGATCTGAAAATAGTAGGGTAAACTATCTATCGAAAATAACCAGCTCTATTATTGATTGCAAAACAAGAAAAATAACTATATTATCTGCACCTCATAACAACACTGAAAAGGATGTGATGGCTATAGAAGGAAAAGAAGATTGGAGGGCACCTATCTTAGCATACTTGAAAGATGGGCTCCTCCCTCAACACAAGAAGAATGCAGTTCGAATCCAAAGTCGAGCTACATAATCTGAAGTGATGAAGTTATTATGGAAAATCATCTATTGCAGATATGGTGTTTCAAGAAATTGATTTCAGATAATAGTACATAGTTCAATGGTGCCAAAATCTGAGCTTGGTGTGAAGAAATAAAGATCAAGTAGAGGTTTACCTTAGTTGCTCACCCACAAGCAGGGCAAGTTGAGGTCACCATCTGAATTATAGTATAGGGCATCAAGGCCAAATTAGACAGGTTAGGAGGATGATAGGTTGACGAGATGAGTTCAGTATTGTGGGCCTGCCGAACTAGCCCTCGAACTACAATTAGAGAGTCACGGTTCAACTTTATTTATGGGGCTGAAGCAGTTATTCTAGTAGAGATTGGGATAGAGACCCATCAAATCCAGAATTTTGATGAAACACATAATGAAGGGTTAAAGAGGGAAACCTTAGATCTGATTGATGAGTAGCGGGATCAAACATATGCATGGATGGAAGCATATAAAAGCTGACTTCTAGTAGTATATAAATGATAGATTAGAAAATGATAATTCTAAGTAGGAGATTTTATATTGCGCCGAGCAGATGCATTGAAAGCCATAAGAGAGCTTGAAGCTAATTGGGAATGACCTTATAATATTGTTAAGGTCCTAGTAGGAGGAGCATATGAGTTTAAAAACCATAGAGCTTCGAATATTTCATTTCATTATAATGCAGGATATACTTTTCATGATCAAATAAAATGAGACTTTTGAAATTAAAATATTATAGATGATTTTAACATCACTATAGAAATTGATAACATAATTAGGGAATGTGTTCGGTCCACCAACCTTCTAAAGACTCTGACGGGTGAAAGCTATTGATGGATTGTGCTCGGTCTGTCGACCTCTAAAAACTCTAATAGGCGAAAGCTTTTGAGGAATTGTGCTCAATCCGCCAACCTCCTAAACTAATGGGCGAAAGCCTTTGAGGGATTGTGCTTGGTTCACCAATCTCCCAAAACTGACCGATGAAAGCCTTTGAGTGATTGTGCTTAGTCCATCAACCTCCCAAAACTGATGGGTGAAAGTGTTTGAGAGATTATGCTTGGTCCATCAACCTCCCAAAACTGATGGGTGAAAGTGTTTGAGAGATTATGCTTGGTTCGTCGACCTCCCAAATTTCGACACAAGAAAGTCGTTAAAGGTGTTGCTCAGCCCATTGATTAACTAGATGAGCTGGGTAGGCAAAGAACTTCGCTAACATAGGAATACTAATCTCTACTTAGACAAATTTAATAAGATCTATGTGCCTAACTAATAAAGATCATAGATCTGGGGGAGTAGAGAAAGAAATATCCCCTGTATTAAAAGAACATTATGCCATAACACAGTTTTTTTTTTATGATTTTTGATTTGGACGATTATGGCTATAGTATATTATTATTTTTTATATGAGTGATTATGATTATGATTTGTTTGCATAATCATAATTATGATTGTGATTTCTAATTATTAAATTTCTAACTTAGATAATTATGGTCATTAAGAATTATGCAGACATTTGAAATTATTTTGATGCATCTATATGATAAGATAGGTTGAATTGATACAAGATAATTGAGCAGAAAATAATATCTGACTATTACAAGAAAATAGATTTCACTGATGAATTTTTATTTTCACCCCATGCTCGGATACAGTAATGGGGTTAATTAGGGTGTCCCCATCTTGTCCCGCTAAAGATTTATTTTCTAAGTCTTCTTATTAACAACCTGATTTTCTATCTCACATTTCCCTACTTGGTTTGGCTACTCGAAAGTTTGAACTGATGGGGTAGGTGTCGGCTGAGCAATTGGTGGGGGAATTAGAGATATAGGAGTAGGCATTGGCTAAACAAATGCCGAAGAAATTGGAGCTGGGTGAGCTGGCACCGATTGAGTAAGTGCTGGCAGAGATGAAGCAACTGGTTGAGCAGGATTAGGTATTGGGTCTGCTCATTGAGCAAAGTAGATGTTCTTACTTCTCGAATGATGCGACCAAGAATGGGTCATGTCTTCATAAGGACAACCCTCCCAGCTTTGATGGGCGGAGTTGTGCAAAGTAGGCTTTTATGATCTAGCTCACCCATGAAGCCTTAAGCTCGAGCTTGTTCCCTGGCACTTCAAAAACCATAGTGATAGTACTTTACAGCGGCTGAAGCTAATTTGACAAGGAAGGCTTTCGACTTGAAAAAAGTGGACTTGATCTCATGGCGGTAGATCTGAAGAAATTCTCGGCCATATGCATAGCCTAAGTATCCATAGTGTCCATCATTCACTCCTTTATCATAGGCATCTTCCAGCTATTAGTCATATTCGATCTTTGACCCTCTTCCTTGATCTCGGATTCCCTTTCTTGCACATCCCACATGAGATGAAAGTTTTCATCTTTAGTAGACTTGAGGTTAGCCTCTAGTTTAGAAATTTGAAATTCATAGGAGGTATTCTTTGCTACTGTTAGCGTGGCATCTCGCTTCAGCTTGGCTAGATCTTTGCCTTATTGTTTGATGGTCGCCTTAACAACTATCAACTTCTTTTTAGTGAACATTTTGCATTGACCACAATAGAAGATGGTGTTCTAGCCTCCCACTCAGAGAGAAGCTTTGCCAACATCACAGTAGCCTAAAAAGAGCAGATAAATAATCAATTATCTCAAAGGATATTTATCAAAATAGCATATTCGGACAATGCTATATCTTAGACTAGTATAGGTCCACGTAGTTTAACTTCTAGGAGTTGCTCAGTTAGCCAATGATTTCCCAATCTTGTAGTGGAATAAAGCCCTACAGAAAATGAGGACAAACTATTCTATTTTTGGTCTCCAGTATAGAATAAATCGGAACATCTTTCTCTTGTGTAGCCTGAACAACAGAAGTTTTAGATTTTTTCAAGGGATGAGACTTTGAGGTTTTCTCTGTAGCCAACCATTTGCCTTTGTCTAGACGATTTGGACGAGGAATAGGAGGATATGTCAGATTCAGCTTAACATCTAAATTTAATGCACTAGGTGGAGGTGGAGTGTTGAGAGTAAAGCCCCCAGTAGGACAAGAGTTAAAAGGAAGAGCTCGTTCTCGGGTGCTGGTAACTAGAGTAGTGGAAGGCCCAACAGGTTCAGCTGAAGGTAGAGCAATAAAGGGTTTACTCCTAGCCTAGCAACAACTTTTCCTTGTGCTCCTCGAGATAGTATAACATATCACCAAAGTAAGAATATGCATGATCATAATAAAGTTAAGACATTAAACAGATAAGTTACAGAATAAGAGATTTGGAAAATACCTAGTGGCTAAGAAAGGTTAACCTTGATTGGGCTCAATCAAAAATGATAAAGCAGAGACAGAGAGTTAGTCAGATTTATGACGTTGTACTCCTTTAGTCAGATTTATAACGTTGTACTCCTTCTTATTGAGGTCGATAAGAAGCCTCAAGCTTAAGGGCAAGCTCTTTTATCAATTTTATCTTGTTGGGGGTATTTTCCAAACCCAACTAGTAGAAAAGCCCCAAGGGCGGGAAGAGGATACAAAAAAATACCTGGATTTCCATATTTTGATGGAAGATGGAGCTTCAACCAAGAATTTGGCCTGACCACGAGAGATAAGGTAAAATTGGCCAAGACCTAAAGTCCTGACCTAAAAGAAAAAATTAGAAGAGATCAACAGTAGGTTCAACCCCATGGTAAGTAACTACTATGGCAAAACTGGCCATCAGCCAAAATGCATTAGCAACGAATTGATTTAGATAAATTTTAAACTTTAAAGATATGTCAACAAAAAGTTGTGAAACTTGGAAGTGTAGACGAGCCTCCAGTTGGTCTATAAAGAAACTCAAGTAACCTGGAGGGGGTAAGTTCGGTCTCTAATTAGGATGAGGTTCTAAAAGTACATGGTCAGCTGGGATGTCTTGGCATGTCAAATTCAAAATGCAAATCTTCCAAAGTCTAACGAGAGACTTTGGAATAAGGGAATTCTGGTATGGATGAAGTACTAGATAGAGTAACTATCGTAACTGCATCTATAGGAATGACAACAAAAAGAGGAGAAGTGGGCATAGATAAGGGGTCTAAAGGTTTAGCTAATGCTATAAAAGTACTAGGTCGTACTTCATCAGAAGAAAGGATAAACTTATTGCTTAACTCATCCGTAAGGGCTAAAGTTGTCGATTTGGTCATTCAGGCCCAGAGTCAAGATGAGGGGACTATACAGAAGTGAAGATGGAATAAGAAGATCATTTCTCCCCCACTTGGATAGATGGAGAAGTGGATAATCATTTCTAGATTCTATAGAGATTATAGAGGCTGGACGACCACCAGTGAAATTGATTGAGCGAGTGGCATCTGAGTCAGACATAGGTAAAGATTAAAGAGTTGCACAAATGGTGGATTTAACTCAAATAAAAAATAGAAAGAAACAAGAAGAAGATTGACTGCAAAATTTAAAAAAAAGTAGAAGTTTGTACCCATTTATAGGAGAAAATGAGGAGAACGATGAAGACGAATGGAAAAACTGGCCAGAGGTAGTTGGAAGCAAATGCCTGAAGATTCCTCAAAATAGCTAGGGTTTTTCTTTCTATAAATGAAGTGCAAAAGTGGCAAAAGTGTAGAAAATACATTTTTTATAGAGAGAAAGAGGAATATGAAGGAGTGCTTTGATCAGACCCGTTCATTAGGATTCCACATGTAAGGACTAGATCAACCTGCTTAGTGAGTTGCTTAGTAAGTTGTTGATAAGACATTAACTGATGGACATGTGTATGGATGGATCAGGTCTGATAATTGAAATGCTAGCTGTCTTTTCAAGTTCAAATCAAGATCAGGCTTTTATGAATAATGATGAGTGCAAATTACAGAGGAAGACGCATTTAATGCTGAGTGGTGGGTAGTTATGTTGATTGAAAAGATACTCCCAGCTCAGATTCAGATAATAATCACTTACTCTATCTGAGCAACCTCTACTCAAACAAAGTATGGGAGACTAGTTGATGTGGTATGGTATTGCCTTATCCCTTATGGTTCTAGTTGAGCTAAATCTGGACTGGGATTATGAGGAATATTGGATTCTACGAGCCTAAGTGGTTACTGATTAATGATGGGCTGGACAACCCATTCTAATGAAATTCTACTCTGTCTATGTCTGAGTTGGATTAGAGCAAGTTATCCAAAAGGTTCTGTTAATACCTAACTAAGATATCTGAGTTAAGATGCCTAAGTTGAGAATGATCTAAGTGAGCCGAGCAGGGCTATGTTTGGAGAACAAAAAGGATCATGTTATGATTACATTAGGACTCTTGAAAAGGGAAAGAATATGTTTTCTCACTGATGAGCTTGATTTCAAAGGATCAGCCTTATCTCTGCATGGAGATTGGTCTTATCACTATAAGGTAATAGAGTCATTTCCTAATTCTACCACTATAACAGACTATTATAAAAGGTGATTGAAGGTATAATTTATTTTTTATGCACAACTAATGTACTTATATTGATTAAGTGATTGAGACTCTTGTTATTTTACTGACTTGAGCATCAGAATATTTTTATTGGGCACTCCCCAGCCTTTTGCAGGTTAATCTTGTACGTGGTTCATGATCAAATTGTTCAATCCAAAATTCTTGATTGTTGCTGAGATTTTTAGCATCATCATATGGAATACAGACAACCTATATATATATGTATGTATATGTACATGTGCATGTGTGTGGATATATATATAGTGTGTGTATATTATAAAATATTTGTATATAGTAAATATAATTACAAATAAATATTGCAATATCATTAAACCACCAATGTATTCAATCAGAGTTTCTTAATTGCTTCTATTTAAACTTGGTCTATCCATTTCTTTGCCTATATATCATAAGTTTATAATCTATACTATTGTAAAAGTGTTAATGTTTCTTTCCATTTTTGATCCGATTAAAATACTCTTTTAATATTATTATTTTTAATGGTAGATATGTAATTTAATAATTATGTAATTTTGGAACGAATAGTGCTTATTTTTTTAATTGGTCAATAAAATTATAAGATAATTATAATAAGAGAATACCAAGAGTTCAAGTTAAACTCTACTTTCATTTGTTTGATATTTGAATCTAGTTTTTTTGTTCGAATTTGATAAATGACGAATTTTCAGTTTCGATTTTGATAAAAGTGTGCATGTTTCTTTTTATTTTTTATTTCACTAAAATACCTTTTAAATATTAATAATTTTATTATTAGTTATGTAATTTAATAAATATGTAATATTAGAACAAATAATGCTTATTTTTTTAATTGGTCAATGAAGTTATAGATAATTACAATAAGATAACACAAAGAGTCCAAGTCAAACTTTACTTTCATTTATTTGATATTCTGAAAACATGTGTGAAAATTATGTTTATAAGTATTTTACCTTTTGTTTTCTCTTTTGTCCATTTATGTGTTCATATTTTGATTCAATTATTTTGCTAAATGAATTTTAAAAAATATTAAAAAAATAAATAGTTCAAATTTAAATAACAAAATCTAATTATATTATGTATTTATTACTTTTAGTGTAGTAAGTTAAAATTAAGGGAAAAAAGTATACATTAATTCATAAATATAAAATGATTAAAAATTATTTACAAAATTTGTAAAATTAAAATTTGATATTGGGTATGGTTAGATAAACCAAAATAAAATACCAAAATTAAACGGAATACGAAATTTTTATGAAAATAAAAATCAAATACCAAATCTAATTTTTCTGTTTGACTTTGAATAAATATTGAATTTTTAGTTTCGATTTAATTCCATTAGTTTATCGAGGTGTTGTAACCCCTATAAAAATGTCATATTGAATTAGAATTGAAAAATATATGACATACTATATGAAAATTATTTTACTGTGAAATATGTATATATGAATAAATTAAATAACATTAAAATATTCAATCTAATCAAATTATTAAAATAAATGTGCAAATAACATTTTTTTTCATTTCCAGTAATGTATTTATAATTTTGGTTATTCCACCTCTTGAGAAAATAGAATAGAGCAAATATGCCAAATTTAAAATAATTTTGAAGTTATTGATATTCATCAATATGCCAAATTTTAAAAATAAAACGCAATCAACCATTAAACAAGATTTTAGGTTTGCTTGTTGGAATGATGATATTACTAACTCTACATATATTTTTGTTATCAAATGTCTAGCCGAGTTGTTTGAAATTTACAATGGAGTTGACAATGGTGTATATTGTGCACCAACAAATGTAAGAGTTTTTTGGGATATATAGCAATATCTAAATATTTCAAAAGAGAATCAGAAACCTTATTTGAACTACAAGTTGCAAAATTTTGAAAAGTTTGAATTTATTCTTGGAGAGCATGGAAAAAAAAATTAGTTTATATATTCTTCAAAATATTTTTATTTTATATAGATAATATGAACAATAATTTTTCAAGAGAGGTAAAAATAAAATGTCAAAAGAAATACCTCTAGAAGATTATAAAATACAACTAAAGTTGAATCCTGAACAGCGTAAAGTTTTTCTAATGATCTTAGATTACATACAAAAGGGTAAGGATTTTTTTATTGATGGGTCATGTGGAATACAAAAAAGATTTTTATACCATACATTGTTAGTTCATTTTAAATCAAAAGATCAAATAGCACTAGTGGTAGTTTTTTGTGAAGATTTTAAACAATTATTAATAATTGTTCCTAAGCGACAATCTACCAAACTATTTCTTCAAATTTGGTGAAATCATATTTGTAGTCCAAAATAAAAAAATTACCTTATCAAGGAACTTGAGTGGAGGAATGATCCAAACTTTAGTAAGTGGAAAAGGTGATGAATCAAATGATACTAAAGATAATATCAAAATTTTAAAAAAGATGATTATTAAGTATAACAATGAAGAAAACTCAATATTACAACTTATTAGAGCTATTTTTCCAACCTTAAATAAGAATGTTCATTCATCTTATTACATAACAAGTCGAGCATTGAGAAGCAAGAACTTTAAACTCCAAATGGCTTGTCTTCACATAAATTAGAGCTGAAAAAAATTGTCTAATAATTCTTTTGAGGAATTTGGACCCACATAATAGATTGAATAGTACAAGAATAGTATGTAGGACTTTAAGAATAATATAATTAATGCAAAGATTGTGTTTGGACAACATAATGAAAAGTTTGTCTTTATACCTATAGTGCCAGTTTCGCTAGCTAAAAATAAAGGTTATCTATTTCAATTAGACATAAACAATTACATATAAAACAGTTCAATTGTTGGTGTCTATTTATTTAGTATCTTTTCAATGCCAATTATATATTACTCTCTCTAGAGGAATTTCAATTATTAAGCAAGACATCTCAAATGTGAGAAGAAGTCGTAGACTAAAAATATTATGTATGGACAATTTTTGAGTGTAGGGACAAATATATTTTCCTTAAATAATACATTACATGTTATCAATGGTAACTAATATTTTATTTTAGTAGAAAAAATAACACTGAAGCATGATTCACTATAATACAAAGTTTTGATATCTAACAATCATGTAATTTGAAGAAATTTAAGCATTCAAGTAAATAAAGAAAAAATAATTTAATTACTTATAATGGTTATACTCAATTAAAGTAGTTTAATAATATTATGTATAGGCCATATGTTTATCGAGTCATATGTAAAAACTGACAGATTATTCTATAGATTATTGATTATTGGATATGTATTTTATTTAATTTTTAATTCTAGACCCTAATTCTTTCACTTAGTTCAACATGTATTCATCATTAAAGAAGAAATATAGCTAAAATGTAGTTTTATTTATGTTCGTAAAAAGAATATTTTTTTAATATTAATTATCTATCTTGCTTAAAATTTAAATTTTTTCAATTTGTCAAATTTCTTCAATCTCTAAAGAACAAGTATCGCCTAAAAAGTATGAGCTAGAAGAGAGTCTCTTGCTTTGTTGCAATGTCATATTGATCAATACTTAGTTTATGAAATATTTTGGAATATTTTATTTTTTATTTATTATATTTTATTTAATATTTTTTTAATTTATGAAGTATCTAATTTTACTCAAATAAATTAGTAAATAATATAATTATTTCACTAGAATCATATAAATCACTTGCAACGCATGTGTTACTTATTAATTTTTCAAATATAACAAAAAATCATAATAAAATTCTAAAATTAAATACGTATATCATATATATAATGGGAAATTGAAATAGTACAACACCAATAACGTAAATACAATACAAGATCAAGTGTTCAACTCCTTTAATAAATTATAACATCATAATCCAATCTTTATGTGTGCTGAACATATTTTTTTAATTGAAAAGAAGAATAAAAATATAATTGAAGATAGAAAACAATCCAACTTATTTTAGGACTTTATTTTGACCCTAATAATGGATGCTCCATAGCTATATATGATACTTTATTTTCCTTTTTTTTTTAATTTTTAAATACTATACAAGTGTATCTCATATACATCCATATTCCAGAAGTACCTATTTTTATACATATAAGTGCATTACCCATGATTAATTCAGTATAATTCACACTCCATCCACAATAATTAATTTCCCATCGTTTGTATACTGGTATAATCTATTTATACTATATAATATAGCATATCGATATTTGATCGTATTGTTGAATTTTTCTCCGTTATTCATTCTCCCATAGAAGTTCCAAATCATGATAATATCTTGTTGATATTATTTTACACCTAAAAAATCTTATAAGATATCTAAACTTCGAAGAAAAATATTACTAATACCAAAAGAAATCAAGATATACATAATGAAAATTAGATGACACACGCACACACACACCACACCTTGTAGCAAAACTCCAAAAGATGAACGCGTGTGGTCCAAATTAAGTTAATGCATAAGATGGTGGAAGTTAGAGAAAGGGACGTGCGTTGTTTTGTCCAATTTATAGAGGGAACCCATGTGAGGCATTGAGTAATGTCAAATAATATGTACTAAGAATCATTTTTTTGCCAGCTTGTTTGCTTTTATTTATTTATTTAATTTTTCTTTTTTCAGCCTGAACTCGTCCCTATATATTCAACTATTTTTGGATTTATTATCTTTAAGATAAAGTTATTTGTAATAAAGCTTGGCCAATACGACTGATTATGTACATTTGTTTTAACTGATGGGCAATTACGCACAAAAGCCAATAAAGGAATTTACTACTTCCATCACAATATTATACGTATATTTTGACATACTATGGGGTTTTAGATAATTTTTTGAATAATTTTAAATAACATTAAGAGTTAATAATGTTATATTATGATTTTTACTTAAAGTTAATTTAAAAAGAATAAATACTTTTTACTATTTCCCCACTCCCAAAATAATAATACCAATAATAATAATTATTACAATAACAATAAAATTAATAATAATAATAATAAGAGCAACATATTTTGCACAACAAGTACAAACTAGAACACAACTATTATTATTAAACTGAAAATTACTCTCCCGAAATTACACCCCTTGTTTTGTATTTCATTCTCGCCAAACAAATATTTTCAGATGAACTACACAATATCTGTGGCTTCGGTAATGAACTACATGAGAAAATGATATATTGATTAATCAGCACAATCAATAACACATATAACACATATCAAAGCCTACATAAGAATTTAACATGAAATTAAATACTTGCATTCTATTTTAGGGCGATTCAAACCCAAAATTTTAAAATTATATAAAATTATTTTTAGAAGGGGAGAATCCAATATATTTTATTTATTTCATTTAAATTTTAAACTCACTAAGTACTAAACAATTACATGAAATCAAATACTCTCTGTATTCCAAATTTTTTATTTATATTTTCTTTTTGAAACAGTTTACACTTAAACAATGATATTATTAACTCTCAATCTCTATTTTTAACAACAATAATATAAATATATACAAAATTTTTAATTTTTCTAATTATGATTTAAAGGTCGGTGTCCTATGAAACTGAATACTTAAAATTTTGGGACGAAAAGAGTATTAACTAAAAAAAACAACTATGTAAGTAGATTAACATTACTCTTACTATGGAACTTGAAAGATTAAAACAAAGACATCTTAATCGCCTCTATCTGACTACTTAAATAGAGACCTAATTGGCTAGAATTACATTAAAAAATCTTGAGACTCAATTTCTGCTACTTAAAATTGGATAATAGTAACCTACTTGTTTTGGTTCAGCAAATTGACTTAATTAATTTAATTGAAAAATACTAGCAATATACCATGCATGTAAAATTATTCCCTCGAACACAAAGCTGCATCGCATATACAAATATGAATTTATGATTGATTGGAGATGAACGCCAGCGAAACCATGATTGATTTAGTCTCCCGTGTAACAAGAGAATACTTATTAATTACAATTTCAATTAGGTGCACCATAATTATTGCTCTTACTTCTTAGATCCAAAACCAAATACGGATGAACACATCCATAAACAATAAATAAATAAATACATAAGTACAACTTCTATTGTTTTTTTCCCTTATTCAACAAAGCCGACAACTCATCAACCAAACTTCATTTTTTTTTTTATAAAAAAAAATATTCTTTTCTGTACTATGTTATTTTTTTTATTGCTCTTAATGTTTTATATTGTGGTTATATACGACAAAAATGTTGAAGTTCACATATAAATGCTGGCAATTCGATGAAAATAATTATTTTTTGAGTATTGTTATAAAATTGATAGTTGATGTTGAATGTTAGTACATATTACATAAATTCATATGAACATATAAATAGGGAGTGAATCAAGTTTATCTATAAACCTCACTTTATTTAAATTACGAATATCTCTTTAAAGTTCTATGATTTGAATCAATAAATCAAGAATAAATTTTTACTTGTAAATGTGGATAATTATTAGAATTAGCTACTCAATTACATACCTAAAATCTTTGAATTTTTATGTCAATGCTCCAAGAAATACGTACAGAGAAATAATTATATTCAAGGAAGATGTAGAGAGAAAAAAATATATAGATAGAAAAAAAATATATATAGAGAAATACGAAGAGATTGTATTAGAACAATACCTTATTTGACTTGTTCCATTATAGTAATAATTTGGTATATATAAAAATATATTATCTTTTTAGATAAGGAAGAATTTCAATCTAATTAAGAAACTAAATTCTATTCAAATATGAATGTCAATTAGATTAAAAGTTCTAAATTCGACCCAATTTCCAATAAACATAAATACAAATTATTAAATGTTACATAGAATAATTACCATCTCCTACTGATTTAATTCTCACTTCCAATATTAACTCAATGAAGCAATTGTTTTGAATTATGTAATAGTAGCATCGATAACATGAAATATTTCTTGAATCATTTTTTCCTCTCTATTGTTTATTACTACGAAATGTTTGTGACATCTACTTAAATTTGAATACGTTGTGGTTTGTGGCTTATATTCAAGATCTTTTATGTGTATTGATTGAAGGGAAACAAATCGAAAAACAATGATAATTGCCATGCAAAGTAAATCCAAAATACAAAAGATGTGGAATTTTACTCACAAAAAAAGAGGAAAAGTATTTTCCTTAAATTACATAAACCTCATTTTTACGTATACATGAGTTAATTTCATGAGGCAAAAATCAGATAATAACCTCTTTCCAAAAAAGAAAAAGAGAGAGAGAGAAGATTTGTAAACCAAAAATAAATAAATTAAAAGGATAGAGAGATAATTAATTATCCACAATTTAGAAAGCAAAAGAATAAAAAAGAAAAAATACCCCACAAGAAATGGGGAAAAATTTGTGCTTATAAAAATTGTCACTAGTCCTCAGAAATGCTCTCAAGCTTTGGCCTCCACTCTCCGGCGGTGCTTTTGCTCCGATCCCGCCGCCGGGAAGACGACTTTTTCTCCTGCCTCTTGCCGACGACAATCTCCGGCGACTTTCCGACGATGATCTCCGGCGACTTTTTCTTGGAGGAGCTAAACTTCTTCAGGATTTTATTATTCTTCTCGGCGGGCAAAGAAGAAGCGGGTATCAAGAAATAAATGGAGCCCCGTTTCAGCTCCGACTCCGGGGACAGGATCAGGATCCGGCGGGCCATGCCTTGGGAGCATGGCTTCGTGAGGACATGATTCGGGTTGTTCTTGAGGACCTCGCCGGCGGTGACGCGACCCGTTAATTCTTCTACGCTCCCGTTCAAGTGTACTATTCGGATCAAGTCTAGTGCTCCACATGGAAGAACACAAGCCAAACAACACCTTAGGCTGTTGCCCATTGTTTGAATTGAATTTCCCTCGAATATTGATATGATGATGGATTAGTTAAACTAAACTTTCTCTCTCTCTCTCTACTTATTTCTAATGTGATTGTTGATTGGACTTTATATAGGAATGAGAACCATACTCAAAGGATTTAATAATTAATCATGCTTAATGATTGATTTTCTTTGTCGAATTACTCACGATGTAAGATGGCTAAAATGTCCTTATATTTATGTTTTAAACATTGTTTTGTGCAGTTCGCCTTCTGTCATACTTTTAAGATATTTTACTTGTTAATGACGGTTAATACCACCAATGGTGCAGTAGGTGTAGTATGAATTTCAGCTAAATATTCCATTTTATGAAAAATGAAATATTTCTTAATGAGTTTTGCACCAAATATATGTAGACATAGCAACATCTACAACACTAATTAATGACTTAATTAAACTTTCAAACTTTAATAAATAAGATATGTGAATGACAATAACTTGTATCAATTCAGGTATAACATTACCTTTATGGATTTTGCCTATCTTTTGATGTGTGTATAGCCTGTAAATCTAAAACTTGGCGGCTAGGTAACTAATTGAAAAAATTAGAAGTAAATTAATGTACTTAGATTTTAAGTTTGGCAACTAGGTAATTAGTTAAGTTATGTATAACTTTTTTCAATTTCTTGGCAATTGAAGTTATGTGTAGCTTTCATATATAATAACTAGGGATGTGAGAGTTTTGTAGGTCCATTAATTAGGTGCATGAACTTAGTCCACATTATTGCAAGGATTTTATGTAACTACATATGGTAGATTGTATTGTAACTATTGTGCACGCGGGTACTTCTAAAATAGTTAAGCAAATTATTATATACCTCACTCATGGACCAAATTATAGGATAGTGACAAGAACTATGCTCGAGAAGCCCAATAAGGTCTGTCTCAACTCCAGATTTAGAAGGCCTTAATGATCTATGCACCATATTACACCAAATATAACTATCTCTAAAATATTTATAAATAACCCGTTCATTTTGAGGTATAGCAGTTCATTTGGTATTTACAACTTTCTGTTGTTTACCTATATTATCTGATTTATACCTAATGATCTATGCACCATACTATATCGAATATAACCATCTCTAAAATACTTATAAATACTCCGTTCATTTTGAGGTATAGCAGTTCATTTGGTATTTACAACTTTCTGTTATTTACCTATACTATCTGATTTAAGCATCGGATGGTTTCCTCAGGGCTTTCTCCGTGTACTTGATGACTTGTTCGTATTGTAAGCAAGAACCCACTCAACAGTTGGTAGCTCGTAAGGAGTTAACCCTAGAGGACCTAGTTCAACCTCGACGAACTGGTATAAACAACATAATTTCGAAGCTGTCTGTGGGTAAACCTGTCTTTACACTTAAGCTAACATCCACAACATCTCTCATAAGAGAATGCCTAGACAACGGAGTGAATTAGCAACCACTACGAGAGTTTCTCCCATCAACATGATCCATCACCTCTACAACAAGGAGCGTCGGCAAAGTAACAGTATTACAAATCATCGAGGAGGACCTTATAATGGTAATAGAGAATGCCTCAACAAGATCAGCGATAAGGGTAATAATCCACTATGCCGAGAACATGCCTTGGCGGCCTCGATAGTCAGGAGCGTCTATCATCGCAGCCATAAGAGCTCATGCCCTAATCACCTCAAAAGTCAAGAGAATCCACTTCGCGGCTACAAGAGCTCATGCCTCAAAAGTTTCTATCCTAACAATGCCAGGGCGCATCCCTAGTTCCCAATAGGATTGAGGCAATGTGAGAATAGCAAAAATAGGAAGAACTATAGAAGAAAGAAGCCAGCAACTATGTCTCTTGCCCTAGGAGTTAAGATGAAAAAACCAAGCCAAGGCGAGAAGAGTCATAGAGGCCTGAAAGTAGTAATCGAGTGTCTCTATCTTGATGATGATGCGAGGTGGAAACATAATGAGTGGAGAAGTCCCAAATAGCGCATCCCACAATACCATCTACATAGAAGGTTATTTAGAGTAGTATATATCCCTCGCGGTAGTACACTCGAAGCAAAGTAAGGACACCCTCCCAATAAACAACCAAATATTAACTTGGATCGAGCACTGGGGGGCTACCTGAACCTTAAGAGAATAAAACAAAAATGAGAAAAGCCCTTGAGGAGGACGATCTAAATAACTGTGGAAGTAGCAGTAAAAACTGCCCAAGTGTTCTTGCAATGAGAAAATACCTCCCCTTAGAGCGCACTCCGTGAGTTTAGCGACAAATGCCTCTATATAGAGCACACCCCAATACGAAATGAATATTTTTTTGGAGCGTGCTCAAGCCCCAGAAGTTGAAGTGACTCTCTTGAGGCTAAGAAAATTAAAGTTGGTTTGACAGATCATGATTTTTTCCTCTAGATTATCATAAAAAATATAGCCCTAGAAATGAAAGTGACTTCCTTGTGGTTGAAAAAGCTATAGTTGCCCCCCCCAAAGACCAGACACTTATTTCTCGAGGTTATCACCAAGAGACATGCCGTAGAACTTGAGATGACTCCATTAAAGCCGAGAAAGACATGTAGTTGGCTCCGAATATCAAAAAATTCAACTTAGCTCCGGGCAAGGCTTTCCCTCCTCGGGCAAAACTTAGTTCCAAGAGAGACAACACCTCACCCAGGCATAAAGAAAACCATAGCCTCGTTTGTGTCACACTTAGTCCCTGGGAAGGCAATGCCTTATCTAGATAGAAAGAATACCACAACCTTATTTGGACCAAACTTAGTCCTGAGAGAGGCAACGTCACACCCAGATAGAAAAAAGCCCTAACCTTATCTGGGTCAAATATAGTCTTGGGATAGTAACACCTCACCCAAGGTAAAAAAAAAAAAGGCTCAGGCCTCGTCCAACCCAAACTTGACCCCAGGTAAAGTAATATCTAACTCAAGCACAACATAGACATGAGCAAAGAAACTTCTCGCCCAATGCTAAAAAATTGATTGTAGCGAGATATTGACAATTATAATGTAGAATAAAGAAAATGTTCTCAGTAGTAAACATATCTACATGTTAAAGAAAATCAAAGCAAACACGAGTCTAAAATGGAAGACATAAATTTTTCTAAAGTCTAAGCTAAAAGACTAGGTCCTAACATATAGGCATCAAACCTTCTCAATATTATGCCTTCGGGGGGCTTTCTCTCCAACAGGTACATTCCCAGCCTTAATAGTAGCTTCTAGATTCTTCGCGGCTCCTTCCTCCTCTTTATTAGCCACAAAATGATCCAAAAGCATGATACCCTCTATGGTAGAACAACTTATCTCGCTTAGCATGCGGCTCCTTTGCCCCTACACTATGGTAGAGGCAAAGCTCGTTCGATCAAACATTTAACATCAAGTAGAATCTAATTCTCCCCAACCAAATACTTAGTTAAATCAAGATTAAATTGTGAATCTCCTTACTCATCACGAGCGATGCAATGTCACGTCGGGGCAAAATTCATGGGAGAAGTGATATCTAGACCCAATATTGAGCAAGGTCAAAGCAAAACTTCCTCGACCAAGCATGAGGTTAAGACAAAGCTTCCTCGACCCAACACTTAGTAAGTTAAGGCAAAGCTCTCTCGACTGACTCATCCGACTCTTCTAGCCCAAACAACTCACTAACGCATTTTGGAAAACCAACAATGGACTTAATCACCTCGGACGAATAACCCCTTCAAAAATCCTACTAAAAAAAGCTCATCAACTACTTTATAGTGAGGAGGCAACCCCTCACGAACCAAAGAAATGCCTAAGGAACCTTATCTGGGCTAAATGCTTGAGCAGGACGCAAACTAAGACAACTGAACTCTCGCACGCAACCTGATCCCATCTTTCCCTAAGAAAGTACCACCACCTCCACTTGGACTCGATAAATGGGCAGAGCCACGGGCTCGACCTGCCAGCAACAACATCATCCTATTTGACTAAGGGGCTTTCCTAGGCAGATACAAGGTCTCAATATGGATAGAAGGCCAGGTCAAAGTGACCTAGACATCTAAGTTAAGACAAGGTCTCGACTTCATAGGAGGCTAGGTCGAGATTGAGTCTCAACTTGGAAGAGGGAAGCTATCTATGGCTCCTCTCACCCCAATCTGCAAGTTAAGCCTTGTTTGACCTACTCAGAAGACCAAAAAGGTTGAGCCTCAAGCTCAAGCTCAACCTACACCCCAATGCAGCGACAGCGCGCTACCCCCTTAAACTGCGCCTCCACCTCTATTTTCTTCATCTCTTACACCTTGCCCAATCACCATGTGCTTTATTCCCCACATGCTCGACTTAAAGTCTAAAAGAAAAAAAATATATATTATGCGAAGGCAAAATGTAAAATACCCACATGTGGGAAAAGACAAAAATTCAAGTGGGAAAGAATATCAAAGATAGTTTTAGAAGATTAGCATACATGGTGCACCATGGCTAGTAAAAGATACACTCTTGACTTCGACGATGCTTATGGGCCTCCCCAAGCAAGCCTTTACATCCATCTAGATCACAATTATGCCCAAGTTCTTTAATAGGCTTACTCTTAGCTAACTTTCCTATACTGAAACTTAATAGGGTCGGGGGGCTATATAATGGGCCAAATTATAGCATAGGTCCAATAACTATGCCAGAGAGGCCCAATAAGAGCGACTCCAGTCACAGGACTAGAAGGTCTTACTAATCTATGTACCATATTATATTGAATATAACCCTATCAAAAACACTTATAAATATTTCATCTCCATTCATTTTAAGGTATGTCAACTCTCTGCTCTTTGTCTATCTTCTCTACTCTAGTTTTGACTTAAGTGCTGAAGAATTTTTATCGAGGCTTTTCTAATGTACCTAACGACTTGTTTGTATTACAAGCATAAACCTATTCAATAATTGACAATTTGCAAGGAGTTGATTTACGAGTACCTAATTAGATTCTCGAAGAACCACATCATTCATGTGTCCATATCTATGATTCATAAGTTTGAAAAGAGTATGAACTGATATACTTATGCAGTAGGCTCAAAATTCAATTGCTCAATTCTTTTTTCTTTTCTTTCTTTTCTTTCTTTTTTTTTTTGTCGTCTGGTTGAGTTTTAAAATAAATTTATGTTCCTTTGTGAAAAGTTGAATTTCTTTGTGTAAAACAATAAATCTACACTTTTTGTGTCCGCACTACTCTTGTTTCTAGACACTTTTGAGTACTTATAGCCTTATATAAACTCTTTGGAATTGACAAAAGAAAAGAATGACTTGACTTTGTCTTAAAGTATTTGCAAGTTCTTGTAGTTTGCTAAATATGCACTAAAAAGGACTTCATTCCTGGCCAAAAACTAAGTCAACTTTTGCACCATGGCTATAGATCCCATGACACAAAGTAGCAATAGTACCAAATATTGTTCAATGGTTTACTAAAAACTGGTTAGCTCCCTGCTGTGATCTTCCTCGAACTCAAAATTCATACAGACTGCAAATTTTGTTAAATTTACTTCCGTGGAATGTTGATAGAATTAGCCATAACCTATATACGGAAAAAAATAATGTATTTGACCTAAAAATATTTTTTCCTCGTGCACAACAATTTTTGTAACTGAATAATTTACTACGCAAAGATTTTCATCTCGACCTATTGTAATTTTTCACTATCATCTTTGGTTATTCTTTATTACTGCAAAGTCAATTCTACTTTAAGCTGCACCCGATAATACAATAGCTGTAACTATAAAAAAACTACATAGTTTGATGTAAAACTACTCATCATACTAATGATCTAAGGAGGATCAAATCAAGTTCAGAGTAAAATCTCCAATCATAAATCACATAAAAAGAGTGATTATGTGAGAAGCATGTCATTTTTTTTCCCCAACTTCCCCTCAAATTAAGGTTACATTAAATGCAGTTGATCAGAATTTAAGATAGAATATAACCATAACTCTACTCGATAATGGTCCATGATTGGGTTCTAGAATTCCCATATTTAGCACTTTTTAATCTGCATAGTTCCAAAGCATCCAGCTGTCTTTGATCCAAAGGCTATTTTTCTAATGAAGATTGCTTATAAGTTTTGAAAATCAGATCGGAGCGATCGTTTCAGTCGATTCAATCA
The DNA here is from genome assembly GCA_019321725.1 of Paulownia fortunei. NCBI lineage: Eukaryota > Viridiplantae > Streptophyta > Magnoliopsida > Lamiales > Paulowniaceae > Paulownia > Paulownia fortunei. The sequence goes on along the minus strand of JAGSPU010000426.1, from coordinate 20,827 downwards.
AAAATCAGAGTTCGATTCATTCCGATCAATAATATAAAACTAAAAATTCGATTTGACTGGTCAAGTCCGATCAAATCGGGTTTGATTTTTTAATTTTTGATTTTATTTTTTTAAAAAAATAAATTTAAATTTGATATTTTATTATATCTATATTGTTATTTGAATTTTGTGTTTTCTTATATATATATTTTTAGATAGTTATTTATCTTTTTTATATTTAAAATGTGTTACATGACAATTAGTTTATTATATTATTATTTTATATAATATAATAAAAAATATAATTAATTTTTATTAAATCGATTCGACCACTAATAATATTGATCAGCTGAATAACTAATTATTAATAAGATTGATTTGATCCCCACCGATCTATTATTAAAACACTTTCTTTCTTTCTTTCTTTCTTGCTTTCTTTTTTATGCTTATAATATAACTGCATATGCTAATGTCGTCTTTAAAGAAAATCATTTGGATGCTGTTATTATATACTCCTCTCCAACTAAAATACATAATTGCTGAACTAAGTAATTTTCATAAAGTATGACTACATTCATCCTTCTCTTCTCCCAACGAACTCAAAAAAAAAAAAAATAATAATTTTATTCTTCTTGGTTCTGATAAATAGTATTTTCTATGTGGGATCGCGAATTTTGGGTTTGCTACAGAATCTTCTAGTTTGTAGTGTGTATAATATACACTTCACTTCGCGTATAAGTATAAAGCAAATATCAAATGAAAGATCAGAAGATCAAAGTGGAATATGTTGGTTTTTTGCTTATTTTCATCCCACATTGGTTGTATACCAAAGGATTTGATTACTTAACCTATAAATAGGTATTGAACCTTGTTTTGAAAACACACCAAAATATTCTCTTCCTTCATATTTGTGGAATTCCTTTGATTAGGAAATCCTAAGTTGTGGGTAATTTACCCAAGTCGTAATTTGTTCGGAGATTAGTGAAGCAGTTGTTACAGTTGCGGTGCCGGAGACGTAGGCAAAAGTTGGCCGAACTCCGTTATCAAATCTGGTATGTTTTTTCCTTTTTGTCTTTTAATTTCGCATTTAGTATTCTGGTATTCTTTTGTTAATTGTTAGTATTCAATATTTACTTGCTTTGGGGTATTTGTCCGCTGTGCATAGTACATTTAATAGTAGGTTTGTCTAAGGAGACTGAGTTTTAAGTGGGACCGTTGTGACCCCTCCAGCCTTTCCTGGGAGCTTGCTATAATTAGTACTATTGTTGTGTATTTTATACTATTGATACCCCAACAAGTGGTATCAGAGCCGAAGGTTCGGCCTAGGCTCGTTTGTTTTGATTGTAATATTGAATACTATTATTTGAGTTCGAAATGACTATTGAATCTTCCACAACCGGAGCATCAACCTCCTCGTCCATACCAGGAAGGATGGTAATGCCAAATGTTAGATTTTCGGTGGAGATATTTGATGGTACGGGTCATTTTGGCATGTGGCAAGGCGAGGTGCTGGATTGTCTATTTCAGCAAGGTTTAGACATCGCCATTGAAGAAAAGAAACCAGATGATGTTGAAGAAAAAGAGTAGAAAACCATTAACCGCTTGGCATGTGGAACAATTCGATCGTGCTTGTCCAGAGAGCAGAAATATGCATTTAAAAATGAAAATTCTGCTTACACATTATGGAAAGCTTTGGAGGACAAATTTCTGAAAAAGAGTGGCCAGAATAAACTTCTCATGAAGAAACGATTGTTCCGGTTTGAGTACCGCCCAGGTACATCTATGAATGATCATATTACTGCCTTTAATCAATTGGTTGCAGATTTATTTAATTTGGATGTAACCTTTAGTGATGAGGATTTGGCTTTAATGTTGTTATCATCCCTTCCTGATGAATTTGAACATTTAGAAACTACTTTACTTCATGGGAAGGATGATGTATCTCTTGCTGTAGTTTGTGCTGCTTTGTATAGTTATGAATTAAGAAAAAAGAATAAAAAAGAAAACAGGCACATAGCAGCAGAAGATGAAGCATTGGTAGCAAGAGGACGATCGTAAAGCCAAAAGAAGGGAAGAAGTTGGAGATCCCGTTCAAAATCCAGACCTGCCAAAGATGAGTGTGCTTTCTGCCATGAGAAAGGACACTGGAAGAAAGACTGCCCCAAATTGAAGAAGAAAGGAAAAGCTACTCAAGATGCATGTGTAGCTGAAGGTGAAAGTGAAGACTCAGAATTTTCACTGGTGGTATTGCCTTCAACATCCCATTCAGACGAATGGATTTTGGATTCTGGATGCACCTATCATATGTCTCCCGTAAGGGAGTGGTTCTTCGATTTTCAGGAGATCAATGGAGGAGTTGTTTACATGGGCAATGACAATGCCTGTAAGACAACTGGGATAGGTTCAATTCGGTTGAAAAATCATGATGGATCGACCAGAGTTCTGACGGATGTTCGGTACGTGCCGGATTTGAAGAAGAATCTCATCTCCTTGGGTGCCTTGGAGTCTAAAGGTTTAGTTGTGACTATGCGAGATGGAGTTTTGAAAGCTACTTCCGGCGCACTGGTGGTGATAAAAGGTATCAGAAGAAATAATTTGTATTACTACCAAGGTAATACAGTTATTGGGATAGCATCAGCAGCTATTTCAAACAATGACAAGGATTTTGAAGCAACCAGGCTTTGGCATATGCGCTTGGGACATGCCGGTGAAAAATCCTTGCAAACTCTGGCGAAGCAAGGATTATTGAAAGGTGCAAAGGTATGTAAACTTGATTTTTGTGAACATTGTTTTAGGAAAGCAAAAAAGAGTGAAGTTTGGCACTGCTATCCATAATACAAAAGGTATTTTAGATTATGTTCACTCAGATGTTTGGGGACCTTCCAAGACACTATCTTTGGGAGGAAAACATTATTTTGTCACTTTTATTAATGATTTTTCCAGACGAGTTTGGGTGTATACTATGAAGACTAAAGATGAAGTGTTTGGAATTTTCCTTAAGTGGAAAACACAGATTGAGAATCAGACTGGAAGAAAGATCAAAGTTCTCAGAACAGATAATGGTGGAGAATACATAAGCGATCCCTTCCAAGATGTTTGTCATAAGTATGGCATTGTTCGACACTTTACAGTCAGAAGGACACCACAACAAAATGGGGTGGCAGAACGCATGAATCGAACCTTGGTGGAGAAAGTTCGATGTATGTTGTCCAATGCTGGGTTGGGTAGACAGTACTGGGCTGAGGCTGTGACATATGCGCAACATCTCATAAATCGATTACCATCATCCGCAATAGGTGGTAAAACACCTTTAGAGGTATGGTCTGAAAAACCTGTTGCTGATTATGATTCCTTACATGTTTTTGGTTCTCTTGCTTACTATCATGTGAAGGAATCAAAATTAGAACCAAGAGCAAATAAGGCATTGTTCATGGGAATCACCTCTGGCATAAAGGAATACCGACTTTGGTGTCTCGAGTTGAAGAAAGTGTTGTTTAGCAGAGATGTTACCTTTGATGAACTTGCCATACTGAAGAAAGTAACACATGAAAAGACCGACAGTACTCCGCAACAGGTGGAGCATACACCAAAGCAGGTGGAGGTAGAAGGAATGGCAAAATTTCCAATTAAGTGTGACAATCCAGTAACAAAGGATTTGTCAGATGAAGAAGAAGAAGTTCAGACCCAAGAATCGTTGGAACAATCTGAACCAATTGCAATGAGAAGGCCTAGACGTGAAATTCACAAACCTGCTCGATTTGCAGATATGGTGGCGTATGCACTTCCAGTTGTAGATGATGATGTTCCATCCACTTTTCAAGATGCAGTTCGAAGTTCAGAAAGTGAGAAGTGGAAATGTGCTATGGAGGAAGAGATGCAGTCTCTTCAGAAGAACAAGACTTGGAAGGTGACGCAACTACCAAAAGGCAAGAAGGCAATTGGATGCAAATGGGTATTTGCAAAGAAAGAAGGATTTCCTGACAAGAATGATATGCGCTACAAGGCAAGATTGGTAGCTAAAGGCTACGCTCAGAAGGAAGGAATTGATTATAATGAGGTATTTTCTCCAGTTGTTAAATATTCTTCCATTAGAATTTTGTTGGCCTTAGCAGCGCAGTTGAATTTGGAGCTAGCTCAACTTGATGTAAAGACGGCGTTCTTGCATGGTGATTTGGAAGAGGAAATCTACATGACTCAGCCAAAAGGATTCAAAGTTGCTGGAAAAGAAAATTGGGTTTGCAAGTTGAACAAATCATTGTACGGATTGAAACAATCTCCGAGGCAATGGTACAAGCGATTTGATAAGTTTATGATGAGGCAAAAGTACACTCGAAGCAAATATGATCATTATGTGTATTTACACAAGTTACAAGATGGATCTTTCATTTACTTACTTTTATATGTTGATAATATGTTGATTGCATCACAGAGCCAAATGGAGATTGACAAATTGAAGGCTCAATTGAATCAAGAGTTTGAAATGAAAGATCTAGGGAAAGCCAAGAAGATTCTTAGAATAGAGATAAGCAGGGACAGAACGAGAGGCAAGCTTTGTTTGACTCAGAAGCAATATTTGAAAAAGGTACTAGAACATTTTGGTATGACAGAAAACTCAAAACCTGTAAGTACACCACTTGCTCCTCATTTGAAGATTAGTGCCCAATTATCACCAAAGAATGATGAAGAATGAGAGTACATGGCCAAAGTCCCGTATGCTAATGCAGTTGGTAGCTTGATGTATGCAATGGTGTGTACGAGGCCTGACATTTCACAAGCAGTTGGAGTTGTGAGCAGGTATATGCATGATCCGGGTAAAGGTCATTGGCAAGCTGTGAAATGGATTCTACGGTATATTCTTAATACTATAGATGTTGGTTTAGTTTTTGAGCAGGATGGTAAAATTGGTCAAAGTGTAGTTGGATATTATGATTCTGACTATGCAGGTGATTTGGATAAGCGAAGATCAACGACTGGATATTTGTTTACTTTTGCCAAAGCACCAGTCAGTAGGAAGTCTACTTTACAGTCTACGGTTGCTTTGTCTACAACAGAGGCAGAGTATATGGCAGTCACTGAAGCTGTAAAGGAAGCAATTTGGCTTCAAAGTTTGCTTGAAGACTTAGGAGTTGGTCAGAAGCACATTACAGTGCATTGTGACAGTCAGAGCGCTATTCACTTAGCGAAAAATCAAGTCTTTCATGCAAGAACGAAGCACATTGATGTTCGCTATCACTTTGTACGGGAGATTCTTGAAGAAGGTAATATACATCTTCAGAAGATTCATACTACAGAGAATCCTGCAGATATGATGACTAAAGTTGTCACAACAGTCAAGTTTAAATATAGTTTAGACTTGACCAATATTCTACACATTTGAGATGGCGCCAAAAGGCGCATTTGGAGGCACTGCAGAAGACTACTTCATTTGCTCAGAAGACAAGAAATTTGAATTTCGAGTGGGATTGAGAATACGCAAAGGTGGAGATTTGTTGGTTTTTTGCTTATTTCCATCCCACATTGGTTGTATACCAAAGAGATTTGATTACTTAGCCTATAAATAGGCATTGAACCTTGTTTTGAAAACACACAAAAATATTCTCTTCCTTCATATTTGTGGAATTCCTTTGATTAGGAAATCCTAAGTTGTGGGTAATTTACCCAAGTCGTAATTTGTTCGGGAGATTAGTGAAGCAGTTGTTACAGTTGCGGTGCCCGGAGACGTAGGCAAAAGTTGGCCGAACTCCGTTATCAAATCTGGTATGTTTTTTCCTTTTTGTCTTTTAATTTCGCATTTAGTATTCTAGTATTTTTTTGTTAATTGTTAGTATTCAATATTTACTTGCTTTGGGGTATTTGTCCGCTGTGTATAGTACATTTAATAGTAGGTTCTGTTTAAAGAGACTGGGTTTTAAGTGGGATCGTTGTGACCCCTCCATCCTTTCCTGGGAGCTTGCTATAATTAGTATTATTATTGTGTATTTTATATTATTGATATCCAACAGAATACACTGCCACGTGCAGCTGTTTACATTTAATGGCAAGTAACATGTCCACCTTTTGACATTGTTCTAAAACATGCGCAGACTTCAAGTTCTGCTGCTCCACTTTTTCGTAGCACTAATTAGCAAGAACGGGAACTTGAGAAATAATTTAGAGGGTATTATTTTGCATGGGGATTTGAAAATTTGTTAAGAGGATATTTTTTTTTTAGGTGGTCAAGTGCATTATTACATTAAGGTAAGATGAATTAGGTACAATTTATTACTGTAAATCAAAATTTATAATAAAGTACAATAAATCTAACAAAACTTAGACTGTTTATACTTTTGGTGAGATTCAAATTGCAAACTCATAATTATAAAGTTTAGAGGTATTAACTATTAAGTTATGTTTCATTGGCTATAGTGCTAATTTGTTATAAACACAATAAAGTGCTAGATATAAGGGCTGATATAAGTGGAGTGTCAACTTAAATATAAAACTAGAATTCGACTAAACTATTTTAGGTTAATTGCCCCTCTTAAAATCAAATAATTTGTCTAATTATATACGTTTTTTTATGGGCCTTTTGAAATTCATATCCGGTTACTTTAATTTAAATTTGATAATTTCTTATTACATATATAATTCATTTATAGGTACAAACCTAGATTTTCGTTGAAAATTTTGTTTTTTCTTGAACTCAAATCAAGTATCAATTAATTAACTCGATCATGAATTGTTATTTTGAATTTTCTATTTAATTTTTTTATTTTTAGCAATCTTTCTGATCATGTATATGGATCCAACTAAAAATCAAATTCTAATCCAGAAAACATAATCAAATTCAAGTTGAATCAAATCTTGTTGACAACCTAATAAGCATAAAAAATACATGTCAAATGCTTGTGAGTCAAGAACACGTTCAGAAACCCTTCTTAAAAGCATAAAGAGCTTATATAAACCTTTACGTCGAAGTAATCCCAAGCAACATCTCTACGAAATTTCGTGTACCCTTTATTTCTCCAAAATAATCCATGTTCGCTCACAAAAAGTAATCAAGAGAAAGCAAAAACCAAATGACATTTTTACCCTTTTGATTTGTTTTAGTTGCCTTATATTTATCTAAACAAGATAGACAATTTCGACTGCTTCAATTTTACATTCTCATGAACATCCTGCTATCAAAACACATTTTTTCGAGATTTTCACACCAAACAAAAATAGCAACCATATAAAAAATACATAATTTCTTTTTTTTTAAAAAAAAAAAAGAAGAAATATGGGTAAGAGAAACTTACCGTAGAACAAGACATTGATAAAACGAAGAAAGTATCTAATTATCATAGGACGAAGCTTCGTTGCACTTAGGTTTCCGGTGCACCGACCGACCGCGTCTTGTTTAGCTTTAAACCAATTTTTATTAAAGCTTACACTAAATAAATACTATCTAAAGCAATAATGATTAAAGGAATCGCACGAGGTTAGATTCTTAATGTAAACTTGCATCTAACTGGAGATAGAACATGCTAACTCTGTCTTAACAGTTCAGCCAAAGCCCCCCAATTAATCATTTATTAATCATTGCTATTTGGGATATTTCTTTCTTCACTTTACCGTACCCCTACCATCATTTTTTGTACGTACTCCTATCTTTTTGTGATCCTCTATGTTCACTGAAAACATCAATTCAAAAGTTTACGTTGTGTTTGGTTTCATTTTTATTTTTGTATTTCTTTTCTTCGAAGATAAATATATATTTGTCTTTTATATTTTTAAAAATAATATTTTTCATTCTGATACAATATTAATCATTCACTATAATATTTATATAATCCGATACTTTATTATATTCCAACTAACTACAACAAAATGATATTAATAAAATATTTATATTTAAAAATACTTTCAACTAACTAGCATAAAATAATATTGACAAAGAGATTTAAAGTTTAAAATGAATCCAAAATATATTACATTATTTTTTCCAACAAAACATCTAAATATATTTTTATTATTTTTCCAACAAAACATCCAAACATATTTTTATTTTCTATACATTATTCAATTCTATTACTAGAATACATTCTCTTAAAATAATTTCTCTAAAATAATAAATAAAACCAGACGAAATGTTATTTTTTATATATATTTCTCACACAAATAAATGTTGTGACAGAAGATCGACGCGTTAAATGTTCCAGCCGGTTCATCATAGCAGTCTCCATGCAATGTCTAAATATACAACAACACTTCACATTTTTTTATAAATTTGTAATATTTCTTGTTTCAGAGATCATATGTTTGTGCACTATCTTAGACCACAAATTTTGTCCTTATTGCTTAGAACGTGGGGTGTCACTCTTTGGTGTGCATGATTGCAGATTCAAAATGTTGGAATTCGGCTATTTATTTATTACTTATATGTACGATTAATGGTACAATATATATATGAGACCGTATATATATATATATATATATCAGTACGTACATCCTTTTGGTGCGTAGATTTATGTATCGGTAAACTCAACAAGTTCATTAATATAACTTGATAATTATCAGAAATTTTCAAGCAAGTCCTAGTTGGTCAACTTCTTGAAAGCGAGGAACTTAAATGACCTAACATCGAAAGGATGCAAATAAATGATCTATATACTTATTAATGTAGGTAATATTTCTGTTTAAATATTCACAATCGTTGACTGATTTAGAATGACATGTTATAAGACAAATTACAATGAGATCCATATTATTCAACAAGAATCTCAATAGACGCCCCTAATATTTTCACCTTAAAAAAAAAAATAAGGAAGAAGAAAAGAGGAGCAAATGTTGAGGTAATGACAGCATCAGCAATGAAATTGTTGAATATTCATGAGTTCAAACAAAAACTTATGCTCGTGTATACGTCGGTAAGGTGATGAAACGGCCTTAGCCATTTCCAAGCGGACAACTCTACGGCAATGCCGTCACTATGGAACTCCATAGCCATTCCCTTACCTATGCGTAGCACTGAAAGTTCTATAGCTAGCAAATGTCATCACCATGGTCACGGGATATTTCTAAACTTCATATCAATTTCCCTGACCATACTGATAGAATTTCCATAATTATATGTTGGAATTATAAGGGCTTTTAATAGGGGATTAATGGGCTAAACTAAGGTCTGAATTGGAAAAGTATCCAAGAGTAGGCCCATTATGTATTTGTCCAAATATTGGAAAGCCATAAAACGTTAGAAAATGTCTTTTAGCAAGGAAAAGTATCCCATGTAAACAAAATAAAGCAAACTGGACTTGTTTATAAACCGTTGCACAAGAGAGAGTAGAAATATGATAAACCTCTATTTATGGTGCATTCTTGGACCTTTGCCTAGCTAAAGCTAGCCTAAGGATCTACGAGGTGGTGCGATCCAAGTACGCATGCGCACGTCACATTAGGTGCACTTTGCACATACACATTGTCGTGGGGAGTTGATGAGTCCTAAATTTCTCATAAATAGAACTGGGGTGCGATGGAGTGGCTCGGTGATGTGGCAGGAAGCTTGACGTGGTAGTGACGTGGCAAACATGTCTAGGTGGCATGCGTGTGGCATACCACTATACTACAAGTGTTGAGTAGACATGATCGGACATATGGATGCTAACGAGGAGCTAGTGAAAGTTTGACATTGGTTGCTAATGCTGCCATTGTGCGGGTGATTGGGTACGTCTATCTGGGTGTGAGAAGTTTATGGTAAGAGTTGTGGACCATCATGGAAGGATACAATCTAAACTATTAGATCATGGCCAAATCTTAAGAGATACGATCTAGAGGCTCAGACTGATCCGGGTTAAAAGACTTGGCCATTCACGATCTATAAAAGAGGGTCCTCCTAATTCCATTTCATTCATCTCAACTCAATTCAATATAATTGATTTCTTTGTTTCCTTTGGTTTGCATGACAACATTAGTATAATAATATACTAACTTTTAAAAAAATATTGTGCTTTGAGAGACAGACATCTACATTCATATTAGCACCAGTGCTAAGGGCTAAATTTATTTTAAAAATATTTACTTCAACATACCTCACTTCACTTCAGTTTTTCTTTTCTTTTTTCAAATTTTCTTTCGTTAACAACAATCTTAAAACAGAATATTTTATTAGAATATGGCTAGTCCGAGAGTGCGAACTAGTGGTTCTAGCTCCAATCCATCTCATCATGGCTTCGATTTTCCAGCATAAGAAACCTTAGAAGTTTAATGGCACTAAATTCAAGCATTAGCGGCAAAAAATATTGTTTTATCTCTCTTTGTGGAGTTTGGCTAAATTTCTCAAAGAAAAATGCCCTTCATATACAAAAGAACATGCTGGTGATAAAGAAATTCAGTTAGCAATTGACGCATGGAAACATGTTAATTTCCAACGTTGAAACTAAATTCTGAATGGTTAGATAATTCGTTATACAATGTGCATAGTCTTATCCAAATGATTAAGGAATTATAGGAACCTCTTGACAAGAAGTACAAGACAGACAATGCTGAGACAAAGAAATTAATCATTGCAAATTTCTAAACAATAAAATGGTTGACAACAAGACCGTTATCAACCAAGTGCAAGAGATGCAAATTATTCTACATAATATTGCAGTTGGGGGCATGATATTAAGTGAAACTTTTCAATTGTTGCTATTATTGGAAAGATGTCTCTATAATGGATTGATTTTAAGAATTATCTCAAGCATAAGTGCAAAGAGATGAAGATAGAGAATTTGATTATTCTCTTTGCATAGAGGAAGACAACAAGGTTGTAGAAAAAATGATTTTTGCTAACCACATATATGCCAAAGCTATCATGTTAGAGGTCTCCAAGTCAAATAAGAATAAAAGGAGGAAGCATTCTGAATCATCGATGGAAAATAACAAAAATTCTAAGCGGTTCAAGGATAATTACTATAACTATGGCAAGACTGGCCATCAGGCAAAGTATTGCCGCAAGAATAAAGATACACGAAAGAAGAATGATAAGCCTCCCCAAGCCAATACGACAGAAATGGACAACATTTCAACAGATGTTGCTAATATAAGCTCATCTACAATTGCTTCTGAAGTTAACTTGGTTAATACCAACGCCTAGTGGTTGCACATAGGAGCTACCAAGCATATTTGTGCAGAGAAAGGTCTATTAGCAAACTATTAGAAGCTAAACCATGAAGAACATTTTTGTAGGGCAACTCGGCAGCATCCAAGATCAAAGGAACTGGAAAAGTGATTCTGAAGTTCACATCTGGAAAGGAGCTAACTCTCAATAACGCCATGCATGTTCCAGACATTAGAAAGAATTTAATATCTGGTTATAATTAGTAAGAAGGGATTCAAAGTGATTATTGAGTCTAATAAATATATACTTACTAATGTTTGTAGAGATTATCTATATGGACAACAAGTCTAAATCCCTGTACCCACAAATTATAAATAAAGGTGAATTATAAAAACTATTTTTCAGACTTAGGCTATTTACAAAAAAATCTATTTAAGTATGTAAATTACAAATACCCCTTGACATTTATTTTTATTTTACAAATTGCACCTATTGAGGAGTGTATTTGTAAAACAAAAACAAACCTCAAGGGGGTATTTATAATTTTAAAAAATAATTGAGTTTTTTTTATAATTAAGTTAAGCCTCAATAATAGTTTTTGTAGTTCACCCTATAAATAATAGTAATAATTCTTCTGCTTATTTACTTGAATCTTCATTTAATAGCATAGTAGTTTGGGTCATATTAACCGTATTTCCTTAAGAAAGTTGGCAGGTTTATGACTTATACCTAAACTTGATTCAAAAGATAAACACAAATGTCACATTTATGTTGAAGTTAAGTTTGCTAAGAAATCTTTTAGTTCAACTGGAATGAACAGAGGACCTCTAAGTTTAATACATTGTAATATATGTGATCTAAACTTTGTTCAAAGTTGATCATATTAAATATTGCTATGTGTATTTACTAAGCAATAAAGATGAGACTTTGGATACTTTTGTCATTTATAAGAATAAAGTTGTAAATCAACTTGGTGAGACGATTAAAGTACTAAGATATAATAGAGGTGGAGAATATGATTATCATTATTTGATTAATTATGTGCTAAGTTTGGTATTGTTCACCTAACTACAGCTTCGTACACTCCTTAGCAAAATGGAGTTGTTGAAAGAAAAAATAAAACTCTTAAGACATGATTAATGACATGCTTATTAGTTTAGGATTACCTCATAACTTATGAGGGAAGCTATACTTACAGCTAATTTTATTTTAAATAGAGTTCCTTACAAGAAGAATAGATCAGTACCTTATGACATATGGAAGATAAAAATATAGAATGCTTTTCTACAAATGTTTGAAAATGTTAGGGTCCTTAGCCAAAGTAGTTGTACCACCTCATTAAAAGTTCAAATTAAGTTCTAAAACTATTGATTGCATTTTTATTGAATATATAACGAACACTAGTACATACAGATTTCTAGTATGTAAATCTGATATAAGTGATATTCATATGAACTCAATTATTAAATCCAGTAATGTTGAATTCATTGAACAAGTATTTCCTTCCAAAAGAGATACTCATGAGAATATTCAAAAGAGAATAAATAAAATTACATTTAATAATAACATAAAATCTGAATCTAAAAGGAGCAATAACCCAAGTATATAAACCCTTTGGTTCAGAATTTATAACATATATGATTGAAAATGATCCTCAAACCTTAAAAAGACTATGGCCAACTCAAAAGCTTCATTCTAGATGAATGCTAGTAATAGTGAAATAGAGTTTATTGAAATTAGATATATGGTGAGAATACCATCATTATTGAAGCAAAGTGCCTAAACCATTTAATAGTTTGTAGTAAATTTAAAAGTTAATTAATCATTTGTTGTAGATTATGGGGGTGTTAATAATATAGGCAAAAGTGCAAGTGCCAGACACGCTTCCATTTAAAACTGCAAGCTGATGTTGTAGTTACAATTTTTTTTAATTTTATCTGAATGCACAAGTTAAACTTGTGCATTCAATTCAGGCATGGTTTGCATCCTCTTTGTTAGAGAAGGGTATGACCCTTCACTATCTGCGGATAGAAAGCGCAAGTTTGACTTGCGCTTTTTGTCCTATACCTCTGTCAGTGAAAGAATAAATTTCTTCGCTGACAGGCGCCAAAAGCACAACCCGAGGTTGCGCTTTTTGCCTCAGAAGCGCAACCTTGGGTTGCGCTTTCATTTAAATCGCCCGGGCTACCTATCCCCTCTTTCTCACTTCCCCTCCCATCTCTCCTCACTTTTCCTCTCCCTCGCATCCCTCTCCCTCACTTCCTCACTCTCCCCCTCTCTTATTATTTCTCTCGTGTTACTTCTCCACCTAAATTTCACTTCTCAGTTAATTTTGTCTCCCCTTTCCCCACTTCATCAATCGCATCCCATTTCATCAGATAGTTATTCTCTTAGAATTACTTCGACGCAATAATTTTTTTATTAAGATAAATAGACTAATTCATATTTATGTATTTTTGTTCAAGTAAATATCATTTGTGTGAGGGATTAAAGTACGATGCAGATCAAATTTTGAGTGTGACTTTACAGTATCATACCATAAATATTTTAATTACATTGTGTATATCTAATTGTAATAATTGTGAAGTAGATGTATTATTATATTTAAAAAATAAATTTTATCGTAATGTTAGTAATATTTTTTTTTACAATGACATGTAAAATTACATATTTAATAGCATGTTTTATATGTGGAGAAGCCAACCTTTGCGTGCATATTTTTTTTTGTATATTATATTTTATATTTATCATTTGACTTGAAAATTTTAGTTGAAAATTATTGAATTATTTAGGAAATCTTCCCCATGACTATCCTAATCTATTCAATAGAATAATGTTTCCTACAACGAATTACTCTGGTTATTCAAAATATAAATTTCACTAAATTTATGCTAATTTATATTATATACAAAATATTAATATTAACAATTAACTACTTAAATAACTAATTAAATATTATGTCTTTGCAAATATTATATAAAATTAAAATGTAAATAACAATTTATATTAAAAATGTAATGAATATATGTTATTATATGATAATACTTAATAAATATTAATTATGAATAATTATTATTATAATTTATTAATTTAATATATGATGTTTACCTATAATTATAAAGGTTATTTTCAATTGTACAATAATTATTGATTATTCAATTTATAATAATGATGTATTAAATAATAATACTTAATAAATAATTAATTATTTGTAACTAGTTAACAAATTAATTTATGTAGTTTATTATATTGCTATTTTTTATATATTAATAATTTGTTAAGAAATTATTTAACTATTAGTAATTAATTAACTATTAAATTTATATTTAGAATTTATAATAATAACATTACTTGTATATATTCATGCTAACACTTTACTAATATGATAACAATAATAATTATTATAATATAATAATTAAAAATATTAAATTAATATATAATAATTAAATATTTATAATATATAATCATATATTAATAATTTAATATATGATAATTATTAATTTACTAATAATCGTAAAATATTGGTATAACAATTAAATAATATAGTTTACCAATATATTCATATTTATATAGTTATGTCAAATAGGAACAATATCAATGTTCTGATCTACTTTGGTGATCAAATTATACAAGATACATATTCAATACCAATTTCTAACAATCTCTGACATGAATGAAACTAATGTATATGCAGATACTGAAAAGTCTCAATGCGAGAATCTATTGCATCGGGCGAGGTAGCTTGTGACTTTTAACCTTTCTTAGTAACATACTATCGGATTTACTAGGCTGCTCAGTGATGTGATGTCTTGAACTCTTCAGCTATTTGTGTAAACCAAGACAATAGTATCCACAAAATAACTTTTTTAATACTTTTTGTTCTCATGGTTGTGTCCATTTTGGCCCTGGACAACATTTTGGACTTATAAGTATTTCATTGAAGCGGCTCTTCTTCAGACTTATATAAGTGACCTTCTATTCAAAATATTCTATCATACTCTACTTTATAATATAGAAATCATTAAAAGTATATAACTTAACCTCACTATATGCAATAATTAGCACTTAACTATCATAGGAATGGGAGGAAAATTACTCCTAAGTGCTTCTTTGAATCTTCATAACTTAATTGTTTAATTGAACTAAAATCTTAGGATCTCTAATCAACAAGATTTGGTCACCGTTATGAAAATTCTTTACTTTGTAGGTTTTAGGCCCATTCCCCTTGATAAGCAATATACTTGATGTCTACCTAAATTTTTAGTTAATAGATCTACTAGGTTTTCCTTCGATTTCATGTAATCGATGGAAATAATTCCATTTGAGATCAACTGTCTTATGGTATTATTTCTTCGACATATATGTCGAGACTTACCATTGTACATACTATTTCGTGACCTTTCAATAGCAGACTGACTATCACAATGTATCATAATTGCAAGCACTTGCTTAAGCCAACAATGAATATCCTCTAAGAAATTATGAAGCCATTTTGCTTCTTCTCCAACTTTATCTAAAGTTATAAACTCTGATTCTATCATAGATCGAGTTATACAAGTTTGTTTAGAGGATTTCCATGACACAACTCCACCACCAATGGTAAAAACAGAATCGTAGTGGACTTGGAGTCTTTTGTGTTAGATATCCAATTTGCATCACTGTACCCTTCTAGTACACCTAGATATCTAGTATAATATAATACATAATTTAAAGTGAATCTTAACTATTTAAGAACCCTTATGAGTGTCTTTCAAGGGTTATTGCCTAGATTACTTATAAACCTAGTCAACTTGATGACTGAGTAAGCAATATCTAGACGTGTGCAGTTCATGATGTACATCAAATTGCCAATTATTCTAGAATATTCTAATTATGATACGAGCTCACCATGGATCTTAGCCAAATGCAAATTTAATTCCACTGGTATTTTTACTAGGGAAATATCATATACATAAACTTTCTAAGTACTGTCTCAACATAATGAGACTGTAATGGCATAAGTCCCCCAAATGTCTTATTGATCTTAATTCCCAATATGACATCTGCTAAGCCTATATCTTTCATATCAAAATGTTTCTTTAACATTTTCTTAGTATTAATGATTATATCATGACTACTACTTATAATTAACATATTGTCTACATGACATAAGCATTTGGTGTGCCTTTTATTTAAATGCATTTGTCACATTCGTTGATTGTGAAACCATATTACATCATTGTTTTGTTAAATTTCTTGTGCCATTATTTTGGTGCTTGTTTAAGTTCATATAGTGACTTAATTAGTCTACACATCTTTTTCTCTTGATCGAGAGCAACAAACCCTTCGGGTTGTTCCATGTAAATTTTTTTCTAATTCACCATTTAGAAAGATCATTTTCACATCCATTTGATGTATCTCAAGGTTATGCAATGCTGAATTTGCAAGAAGTACTCTAATAGATGTGATCCTTGTCGTTAAGAAGTCAAGGTCTTCTTTTTGTTTGAACTATTTAGCTACTAATCTAGCCTTGTACTTATTAATAGATCCATAAGTCTTGTATTTCCTTTTAAGAATCCATTAACATCTTAAAGGCTTACTTTCTGGTGTGAGATCAACCAACACCCACATATGATTTTGAATAATGGATTTTATTTCACTGTCAATAGCTTCTTTCCAGAATGGAGCTTGTAGACTGGACAATGCTTCACTAATTGTCCTTGGTTCATTTTCTAATATTTAAGTTAGAAAATTTAGACCAAATGTTTTAGCTATTTTGGTCTTTTTACTGCATCTTGGTTCTTTACTACTTTGATGATTACCATTTATAGTTTCATAAGTTCTTTTATGAGAACCAACTTCTTTCCTTTCTTGGCATGAAAAGATATCTTCAAAATATACAACATTCTTTGATTCTGTAATTGTATTCTCATGTACATCGTGAATTGCTGATTTGTGCACAAGAAATCAATATGCACTACTATTATTTGCATATCCAATAAAAATACAATCGATTGTCTTAGGCCTAATTTTAATTTATTTTGATTTGGCTATTTCTACCTTAGCCAAACACCCCCACATTTTAAGATATTTGTAAGAAGGCTTACGACCTTTCCATAACTCATAAGGAGTTTTATTCTTACTCTTATGTGGTGTTTTATTAAGAATGTGATTTTCCCCCATAAATTATGAGGTAAACTAGAATTTATTAACATAGCATTCATCATCTCTTTAAGAGTACAATTTTTACATTTAGCAACACCGTTTGATTGAGGTGAGTAAGGAGTTATAGTTTGATGAATAATACTAAATTTTGAGCAAAATTCTTCAAACGGAGCTACATATTCTCCCCATCTATCACTTTGAATAACATTTATTCATTTGATAAGTTGATTTTCAACCTCAATCTTATAGTTTTTAAAAGCTTCTAAGGCCTCATCTTTACTTTTCAAAAGATACACATAACTATATCTTACACAATCATCAATAACAATAATGAAATACTTTTTTCCACCTATAGTTTGCACAAATTTTAAGTCACATATATCACTGTGAATTAGTTCTAGAAGTGTTGTACTTCATTCCATCAAATGGAATGGTGTTTTGGCCATTTTTGCCTCAACACAAATTTCACATACATTGTGAATCAACCTTAAATGAAAAAAGTAAATTTAAATTTACTAATCTTTACAAAGTGCTAAAATTAATATATCCTAATCTAACATGCCATAAATTTGAACACTCAATCAAGTAAGAAGAAGATTTAACTTTATTGCTTTCAAAGTTACAGAGTATATTCATCTTGAACAGTCCATTTTCTAAGTACCCCTTTCCTATGAACTATCCATTTTTAGTAAGTACAAACTTTTCAAACTCAAACACTAGTCTAAAACTAACTTTAACCAATAAGGAGCCGAACACTAGGTTCTTGCAAATGTTTGGGACTTGCACATCAACAAAAGTTAGCTCTTTGCCTGAGGTTATCTTCAGCACCACTTTGCCTAGACCGACAATGTTAGAAGTTATAGAGTTTTCCATATACAATTTCCTTCCAATGATTGGAATATGAGATGAAAACATCTTTTTATTGGAGCAGATGTTGCGTGTTACCTCTGTATTGACCTACTACTTTTTTGGGTTATCCACCAAGTTGGCTTCAAACACGATGGCTAATAGGTCTAGCTCTGTCATATCTAGTGGTACTATCTTATCCTCGGTCACATACACTTGGTTTTGATGCCTTTCTTAGGAAGTTGACAATTCTTGGCTTTGTGGTTTGGCTTGCCAAAGTTGCAACAGTTCTCCTTGAACTTCTTTATCTTTCTCTATTTCGATCCTTTGCCCTATATCTTTCTTTTCTTGCTAGTATTTAGTTCCACCAAGTTTGCTCTAGTTTCCATAGACAGCTTATCGGATTTAATTTTAGATTTGTGGTTATCTTCTTTAATCCGCAACCTAATAATTAAATTCTAAATCCCATCTCATTTCGCTTGTACTTTAGGTAGTTCTTTAATTCCTTCCACAGAGATGATAGCTTATCAATAATGACAGCTACCTGAAAAGACTTATTGAGTTATATGTCTTTAGCATATATGTCATGCAAGATTAACAGCAACTCTTGGACTTGAGTTATTACAGTTTTGGAATCCACTATCTTGAAGTCTAAGAATTTGCCGATGATGAATTTCTTTAGGTTAGCATCTTTTGTTTTGTACTTCTTCTCGAGTGATTCCCACAGCTCCTTAGCTATCTTCACTGAACTATTCACGTTGTACAGTATATTGTCTATTAGAGTAGGATGCTTGGCGCCCCAATTAGATTGACTGTATTGTACTCTTTTTTTTTATAAAGATAATCTTATTTGCAATCATATTAATAAAAAAATATTTTATTTATTTTATGTCTTGCATCTTTTATTTCTGCATATTAGATAAAGTTCTTAGACTAAATTTAGCTATGATGGCGATCATGGAACATACCTCTAAGGATTTGGTCTTAAATAAGTTTTGAGTTGAGAGTTTTTTGAAATGGGACATTAAATAGCTCAGTAAGAATCGCACAGATAATGTATACTTGTCAGACGAAGATGTCACATTCTATTGGCATTAGCATAGAGACGCAAGTGTATGTATATGAGTGCTTGTTAGAGAATAAGTATACTGAACATGGCCTGCAAGAAATTCTTAGGTGGAAGCTTTACCTGTCGAAATAAGAATTTATGTATTGCGATAGTACATGGCTAGTCCTCAGACTTGAGGCATGATGGTAGCCTTGTGTGCATCCTGTAATACTTTGATATATCTTCTGATTTCTTGACAATCACAAAGGGGGTATATTGGGCATTGCACTGGTATGCATTGAGGTTTGTCAGTAGTCAACATAGAATTTGATACTTGTTTTTATTAAACAAGAGAATCTCCTGTATTTTCATAGTTCGTGATTCAAAAACCTTAGTTAAGGTAGGATAAATCGTGATTTATCAAGAATCATTGGAACTTGAAATAGAATCATAGTTATTGAATCATTTAAGGTTTCTACTTATAATCCATGCCCTAAATTCAATCGAAAGATTAGCTATCGAAAGGACTGTATGTGTATGGTACTCACAACTGAAATATGTTTACTCGCTATTTCACCTAATACTAGTTTGCCATTATTACTTGTTAGGTGTTTTCATGGATAGTGAGGTTCTTAAAATTAAGGAGTTAATTCCAAGCGGAATAATTAATTGGATTAATTAATTAAAATAATTATTATTCATAAGTTGCAAATGTTGTAAGCACACTACTAACTTAGTAGTGAATCTAAGAGGGTTACACATCTTTATGAAAAGTAATATATCTAATTTTGAGATTTATCCAAAGATTGAAAATTAATTAATATTAATTAATTAATTAATTAAGGGTTTTGTTTAATTTAGTGGTTAAATTAAATTATTCAATTAAGTAAGTGGATTATTTAATTGGACCTAATTTGACTAGAAAGTCCAATTAGAGTAAATATAATTAATTAATTGGATTGATTAATTTAAAATTAAATCAATTGGATTGAATTGTGAATTTTTATGTCCAAGCCCAAAAAAATTTAAAGTGGATCACTTAAGAAGCTCACTAGAATATGAATAAAATAAATAAATATGATTTATTTAATTAATATATTTATAAATAAATAAATAAAGTGACCGATTTTTATAAGATAAAAATCAACCACTAGGATTTATTTTATATAAATATATTTTTGGTATTTATTTGATATATATCCATCTTGATATTATTTGAAAAGTTCAAATTAATATCAAGAATATATGAAGACAATTTTGATAACTAATGTAGTTTCAAATAAGTCCACATACATTGAAGAGAGAAAAAGAGAAGAGTTGTTGAATAATTTAGAATACTTCCAAAATCAAACTTTGAAATAGTTCAAAATTGACAAACTTTCTAAGAGTTGGAGTAGAATAAAATTTTCAGCCCCAATATATAGGGATGGACGAAAATTACATGAATTAATTAGCAAAAAAATAATTTTGTCAAGTCTTCTATTTTTCTCTCCAAGAAAAGAAAGAAAAGAAAGAAAAAGAAAAGGTGTTTTCTTGAAATCTTGATTTTTTTATTCTTTAAAAGAAAATTAGTTTCTTGATATTCTCTTTATATCCAAGTTTCAATAACTTAAAAAATTAATTTTTATTATTTTTGAAAATTTGTTCTTGATTCATAAATTGAATCAAAAAAGGCAAAATTTACTCCAAATCTAGATTTGTAAACGATTAAAAAGATACTAGCGAATCCTTCTAATTGATACTATTTT
>JAGSPU010000086.1:0-61446 GCA_019321725.1 Paulownia fortunei | reverse complement strand
AATAAATATTTTTTGAAACTACTTGCTAAGAGGAGATGTATTTTTTTTTTTGTTTTAATTTTAAGATGAATAATATCAATTTTTATATATATTTTATTATTTTTTTAGTAATTGAGTCAAATTTAATTTTTTATTTTTAATGAATCAAATTTAAATAATTTTTTAAAAATTAATATAAAATTAAACATAAAATAATTTAATTTTATTTTTAACGTATTTCGCCCTTAATTCAACCTTTTTTCACCTAACCATCATAATCACGGAATCCAAAGAGAAGAGAAGTCAAGAAAGGTAGTTCCACTGATGAGAAAGTGGAACTGGATTTTACCAGTATCATCTCGAGAGTATACAACAAATCATTAAATTTTGATGGTCCTTTTATGTCCCCATTTTCTCATTATTTATGTGACTGATTTGTTATCACTTGCTAAATTTTTAATTTTTTTAGGAAAAATTGTATTTTTTTAGTAGAAACCAGTAATCATATTTTGCTTGAAACAAAAATTTATTTGAAATACAATTTCGTGATAAGTCCAACTTGATTGTACGTCATGTAATTCACAAGTTGTTGTGAATTTTAAAAAAATCATGAATTAATTGTATAATGACAATTAACCTAGTATAATATATTATGATAATTTAATTATCATATTACAGGTTCTTTTCAAACATATATTTGATATATACTCCAGAAATCTGTTTTAAACAATAATTAGGACATAAATAAATCGAACTGTTAAGACGGCCCTTAACGTGTATGTATATGAAAAAGGTAAATCACAGTATAGCAGCTTACCGAACATTGTAGCTATTACCAAAGTATATTATGAAACAACTATTGTAATACACTCATCCCCCATCCCTCCCCCACCACACTCCTACCCCCCCCCCCCCCCCCCAATCCCCAACACACAGAGTAGTGGTAGAGAGATGGAAGAGTGTAATAAGAAGAAAGGGAAAGTATGTGTAACAGGTGGAACAGGTTTTGTGGCATCATGGCTTATCATGAGGCTTCTTCAAAATGGCTATTCTGTCAACACTACAGTTAGGTCCTATGCTGCAGGTTAGTTTAGTTTCTCGTTCTCTATATGGGCAAGCTGTATTTTAGTTTTATCTGGTAAAGTCCAAGTAATCACAATATTCAATTATCTTTGATATATATATTTTTTATTTTTGACCCCCTTGGTGGATTGACTGCTGACTATGGTGGTGGATAGTGTTTTCACAGATTTCATTAGTTTAGGGGGGTTTTGAAGTTTGAAAAAAGAAAGTCTAGAAAATTGCATCATCAAAGATCGTAGCTTGAGCAATTTGGTAGCAGTCTATTGTAATTATAATTCGAAATTGTGAGATTTGAACTAGGGCACAACTATTTTTAGCTACCTTATGTGTTATTCTGCACCAAATCAAGGCAAGTCTAAAAAGTTATTTCAACCAGATGGGCTCAGTTTGCTGAACTCTGTAGCTCTGTATTCCTACAATTGGTTGCTGTGGAACTAGAAAAAGCTCAAATTTCTTGTGGTGGCTTACAAATTAATTTGCAGATTACTGAAAAAATGTTTTGTATGCTGCCAAGCACCAGGTTCTCAAATTGTTGCATTCTGGTGCTATTTCAGGCAGCAAGAAAGACATTAGCTACCTAACAAACCTGCCAAGTGCACCAGAAAGACTGCGCGTTTTCAATGCAGATTTTGACAATCCAGATAGCTTTGAAGCAGCAATTGAAGGATGCATAGGAGTGTTTCATGTTGCTCACCCAACCGACTACCAGGATAAAGAAACCGAGGACATGATCACCAATAAATCTGTTAGAGCAACATTAGGCGTTCTCAAAGCATGCCTTAACTCAAAGACCGTGAAACGAGTGGTGTATACATCTAGTGGAGCGACAGTAATGTTTACTGACAAGGGTCCAGACGTATTGGACGAGGGGTCGTGGAGTGATGTAGATTATATCAGAAACTCCAAGTTGCTTGGAGCTTCATACAGCATTTCCAAGATACTAACTGAAAAGGCTGCTCTTGAATTCGCAGAAAAGCATTCCTTAGATCTTGTCACTGTAATTCCGAGTATGATACTTGGCCCCTTCATTTGTCTTGGTTGCCCTGGCTCCGTGAAGTCATCTCTGGCTATGTTTATCGGTATGTCTTCATCTTGTCTTTATGTTTACCCTTTGAAAAACAAGAAAAAGATCTGTGTTAAGGTAACCTAACGCAAGTTGCAGAGATCGCCTGAAGATCGTATCTATACTACTTTATTATGAATAATCTCGAATATACATTTGGCATTTGAAGAGAGATGTTATTATATTCTTCTGCAGGAAACGAGAAACAAATCCAATATTATGAGAATACCCCATTTGTGCACACAGATGATGTTGCCAGTGCACACATATTCCTTTTTGAGTATCCAGAAGCCAAAGGGAGGTACATTTGCTCGGCTGTTGAAATCACTAATGATAAGTTATCTGAATTTCTTTCCAAGAGGTATCCTGAGTTCCAAATATCGAGTGCAGAGTAAGTTGCAAATGGTGGCTTTTCTCCATTTTATCAAGTCTGAGGAACACAACTCTAAAGCGATTGCCACCCTTTTTTTGCAGTTCTTTAACTGAAGCAGCTGTTAAACTCAAAAGCCTTTCATCAAAGAAACTGTTGGATACTGGTTTCAGGTATAAATATGGCCTTGAGGAAATGTTTGATGAAGCAATTGAATGCTGCAAACAGAAGGGCTTTCTCTGATTATTTTATTTCCTGTATCTTAAAGCACTTTCTTCTGCTGCTTTTCTGATCCTATAACTTCTATTTGTACATATTAACTTCACTATATTGAGTATCCTCTGCTGGTTTGGTTTTGGCACATCTCTGCTGAGAATATGGATGAGCACATGTTCCAACTATAATGGGATCTGTCCTGCGAGCGAGCCAAACAAACTCACTCAGACATCTATGATTGCATGTGCAACTAAATTATCTGTGTGTTGTCTGCTTCCTGCTATAATATCTTTGGCACGGGCAATTTAACCTTTATAGATAATATTTCTGAGAGAGCACAAAGCAAGCAACATCGACATAGTTTTGCCTGCTTGGCCGTCATTAAGAAGTTAGTAGCAGGCCTATCTTTCCTGGTGAAGTCAAAACTTTGATAAAGAGTTGAACTGATGTCAATGTCATCGAGTTCTTGTATCAACCTTCCAATGTCAGGCACAGGCCTCAAATCTGGATATTTCCAACCCATGACAATTCAACTGTGTAACTCTACTTTTTCAGTGAACGCCGTGGTTGTGTACTCAGGAGCAAGGTATCCCATCGCAGTGCTAGCCTTGAGCGTTGAGAAGACTATCTCATCTGCTAATCCTTTTGAGAAAGGCCGGAATCCGAGAGTAGTGGGTTGTGGTGCGAAAAAGTGCTCTAATGAAAACCCATACCCTCTCTGGCTTTTCTGATAAGAGGTTCCTTTACGTACCTTTTTTACTTCTCTCCCTGTTTCCTTTATCAGATGCATTCACTTGCTTTCTCCTCTGCTCTTCATAAGATACAGTCCGTCTCTGTCTCTCTCTCACAAACACAGACAAGCTCACCAAACACTGCCTTGTCTGCTGCATATTTGAGCCAGAAAAGAGCAATGCATTTGTCTTGTTACTCGGACTAGGAAATACCACATCATTGTAAATAGGATTGTCAATGGATTCAAGTTAGATTGTAATCTCAACTTGAAATATAGCTCCAACTATGATTGCTCAAACCTTGTATGTAGGGCTGAGATCCTGAACACACGTTGCCTGTGTAATTCTTGAATGAAGTGGATGTAATACACTCGATTTATCCTTTATAATTGAGGGGGGTGGGGATTGTACCACCCTACCCTATGATCCAATGATAATCATGCACTCTGCTGCTATAAAATGACCAAACCCCCTCAAAAAACAAAACTATGAAAGTAATAATTTTGGGATTTTTCTGGAATCATGTCTTATCAATAAAAAGCATCATCCTAGATGTATTAGGTACATATTTAAGCAACCAAAAGAGAATAATCAAGTATAATTATCATTTGTGGAATTTTATTACGCGGACACTGATGAACAGTATTAGTATTTAACAGATGCATAATGTGTAGAATAGAGGGGAATTTAAAATGGTTCGTTTGGGTTGGGCTACTTTGGCAATCCCTGTCGTGGCCAAGGATGGAAAGTTTTTACATGGTTCATTTTGTGCTGTTAATGGCAGCTAACGATGGAAGATTTCAAATACATAGTTATACTAAAAAATGAGAATTATGAGAGGTGAAGATCTGAAACAAGAATTTTAAATAATTTAATATAAATTAAATTTAAAATTCACTACAATAACTTAAAAAATAAATTCTAATTTAAAATTTATTATATCATTAAATAAATTTGGTACCATACATTTAAAATTCTTAGTTCTTAAAATTATGATTAAGTGTTAGATATTTCCATTTTCTAATTTGATCTTGATCTCAGTTCTTAGAGTTCTATCAGGCATCGCATATAATTGCCTTGCACAGTTGAGACCAAAGATAGATCAATTAGATTTGAGATGAAGATCTGTAAAAAGAATTTCAAAAAATTTAATATTAAATAAATTTCAAATTCACCAAAATTATTTAAAAAATAAACTCAATAATATCGTAACATAAATTTATTATTATAAATTTAAAATCCTTAATTTTAAATTCAACCTTTCAATAGATTTTATATTACAGCACACAAATATGAATACATATGAAGGCTATACGGGAGATCACTCAATTTTATATAAGTTCCACAGCTATTTTTAGTCATGAATCATGTCACATATCAAATTTTAAACAATTAAAGATCCCAAGTAACTGAACAAAATTTAAAGCCAAATGTCCAAAGCAATAAGAGTGACTAGGATCTTGCATATTGATCAACTCCCACCAAGTCAAAGAACGATTAAATTAGTCAGGTATAAAAAACAGGGCCTCGGCAACAATTAAGGAAAGCAAAAGCATCTAAAATACTAGAAACTCTCTTTTCTTAAAATATTACTCGAATTACAAATCCACATTTCTGCCATACATACTCTTTAGGCCACAAGAGTGCTGGCGGTGGTAGATTCACTGCAAAGGAAATAGAGTAGGTTATCATCGCAATTGTCAAACGGGGGAAAAAGAAACCATTGAAAGCAATGTTATCTTCTCAACAATGATCTAGAGACTGCCAATTGAGAAAATGTTCAAGAGCTTAAAAAAAATACAAATCAATTTTCAGGGAGATCATCAAAGTTCAAAACATCAAACTAGCAGTTTTATCTGTTCCGAAATTGAATTTAGACAAACAGCAAAGTATTAAAGCAAGCTAGATCACAAATTACCCAAAACAATCAAACTAGCAGTTTTATCTGTTCCGAAATTGAATTTAGACAAACAGCAACAGTTCCTCAGACAAATCAGTAAAAGCTTAAATAAAGTGAATTTATTTTTTAAACAAGCACCCATTAAAATGATGATTTATCAAAAGTTTTAACTCTGGCTTAGTTATCTAGTCAAATAAGAATCATTCAAAGATTGATCTTGTAGAAGTCGAAATATGGACTTACTACTTCCAGACAGGTGGAAGCTTCTTAGTCTTCTTATAGTAACGAGCAAGCCTGTGAATTCTGCTCTCAACAAGAATTAGCCTAAACTTGGAATCCTTGTCCTTTCTGTTTCTCTCCAGATGCTTCCTGATGGCAACAGCTTTCTTAATGAGGTGGTACAGGTCCTCTGGAATCTCAGGAGCAAGTCCTGTGCAGAGATAAAATTGAAAAAATGAATAGATATGCATTTATACCTATATCAGAAAACAAAACACATGATGCAGAAGAAATATACCGTGGGCCTTGAGAATCCTTAAAATCTTGCTGCCAGTGACACTCTTCACTTGGGCAATCCCATGAGAATCACGAAGAATAACACCAATTTGAGAAGGTGTCAACCCCTTTTTGGCAAACTTGCAAATGTTGTCTTCAACCTGAAATAGGAGAAAAAATTATTAGAAACCAGATATTATCTATCAGAAGTGGTGGACCGAATGTAAGGAACCTTAAGCCGCAGCAAATGGGCAATGAACACAATTTACCCTCATTCAAAAAAGATAGTAGATAATTCTCGTAATCGCCTAACCAAGAATGAAATAGTGAAAAATAAAATAAAAAATGAACTGAGCACCACAAGTGACATTGACATCTTATGTATAGAGTTTCAGAGGTCACTCCCAAAGAGAACAAAAATATGGAAAGGCGTGATTATGGCAATCCAAGACAAAGTTGCTTGATAATGTATAAGTTATGAAAGAGAATAATAATTCCAACAATCAGTGTGGGACGCAGGATGTTATTATTGAAGGCCAAACCAAAATGAAAATAGCTTAATAATAATTAGTAAACTATAAGATATAGTTATAAGTCCAGTCCAACTGAATAAAAATATCTATGATGTCCTCCAAACCATCTCAACTCACCAATTGCAAAATTTGGTTTGATAATGCTCAAAAAAGAATTGCATGTTCTGCAATTGATATAAAAAGAAATCCACTATAACTAGTATTTTTTCAATTTGTATCCACAAAATCAACACACAATATAAGTAATACAAAAAAAATATATATTATTCAAGATTTAGGGGGTCACCATCCAAGGTTTCAACTCTAAGTACCGAAATAAAGGGGCTGGTGTGGGCTTTGACGCCACTTAAATCCCAGTTCATCCACTCGATGGTGGAGCCAAAGTGGGGTTGGGGCCTGGTTCCCCTTCTTTACATAATTTATTTAATTTAGTTCATTAACCATTAATTATAACTTTTCTACTATGGATTCCTAAAGTGGAAGGGAAAGAGATGTGCCTGCAAACATGAAATTAAGATTAAGAATTACCCTACCACATCAGAAGAAGAGCAATGCCTCTTTTATACCTAGAGGAAAAGCATTAAAGGGAAAAAAGAAAAACAGAAAAACAAATATTACAATACACATATGAGCAACAATAAGCCCTAAGAAAATGTAAAAGCATATGAAGCACTTCAGAAACAGTACTCGCTGCCCAATCACGTCAAAGTTTGTTACACAAGGGCATGACAAGTGGTACAAAGTGAAAAACGTGTCTCCTAACATTGAAGGCCATGTTATCTTGAGACACTAAGGATGTTGTATGTTCATTGGTCCATCATTTGCAAATTAAGAAAGTCCATCATAGTAGATACATTTTGGAGTGACAAGCATAATAACATTTAAAGAAAAAAAAAAAAAAAGAGTTTCCCGCTCCCAATAAATAGTCTTTGAATATGAAAGAACAAACTTTGATTAGTCAGTGCATGACAGAGTACAATCACAGAAACAGAGCAATGGAAGATCCTTAACTGGATATTAACAAATTATCTACCCAGGATGAAAAAAGAAACTTAACACAGAAAATAAGCATATGAAAAAAGTAACAATGCATGCATCCATGCTAATTGTAACTGAATATCATATATCATTTATTTTATGAAAAACCAAGCAGCAGTAATGGCATCACCAAAAATAATCTACAAACCACTTCAAGGGCTTCTTAATTAAATGCAAAAATATATCAGCCCATAGACGATAGTAATTGCATGAAGTGCTAATGAGCAAGCAATTTGAAAGATAAAGAAAAGGAAAAATGGAGCTGTAATCACGTACATCCTGAGAAGTGATCTTGAGCCAACTCGGTGGAGTCCTCTTGTATGGAAGTGCTGATGCTGAAATACCCTTTCTGCAATTCCCCAAATATACACATTCGAAAATCAGAAAACACACATTAAAAGAGAAAATACACACAGATAGAGAGAAGACCAACCCTCGGCTGTGCATACGACCCATGGTGGCGGCTGTTCGGGGCCCGGCGGAGTGAGGCGGCGGCGGCTTCGGTTAGCTTAGCGACTCTTGCGATGGAGTAGCTGAGTAGAAACCCTAGAGTGACAAGCGGGGATACGAAAGTGGAGGGCTTTTATATGAGACACATATTTGCGATTGAGTCCTTGAGGTTCACCCATATTTTTGTTTTGGCACCTTATTTTACGTATATTTTTTAGTGACCAAAAGAAAAAAAAATTAATTCCATAGTTTTTTGCATTGGAGAAATAAACATAAATTTAAATATTAATAATATTGAGTATCACGAAAAACTAGTAAATGAAATTATAATCAATAAATAATAATTACATTTACGTGAACAAATTTAATTTTTTTCATTCTCATATTAAAACTTAATAGAAAAGAAGTATTTTTTAGCATTTTTCTTGATAAATTTAAACATTTAAATTATGAATGACAATGATTCAAGTTAAAACTCAAATCCACTCCACTTCGAATAAATTTTTAAACTTGTAAACTGATTTGGAACTAGTTTTTATTTTTTATTTTTAAATTTGTACAATATCCAACTCGTCCCATTTAAATTTTTATTTTAATTTATTTGTATTGTATTTATTTTTCATATTTTTTTTCAAAAAAATATTGAAATATCAATATTTTTTATTTTTAAAACTATAAATAGATCTAGATGGTCTCCGATGAGTCCGAGAGAGATCCTTAAAATTTTATTTTTGCAAGTTTTAAATTTTAATAAATTCATCCCAAATTTATTGGATTGTCATTTCCTAATCCAAACATTGGCCTAAATGTTTTTGCATGAACTTAGTTTTTTCCTATATTATACATAAAAAAGAAATAAAATAATATGTAACTTATTTTTATTAGATTGCAATCAGATTGTTTTTAGAATTGAATTCATTTAATTCACATAATTTATGGTAAAATTTGAAGAAAATAAATTTGATCCCGTCGAAATACGAAGGGGCTTGGGTTTAAGATCCAAGAGGCCTAATCCAAATACAGATTATATTTTGGAAATACAGAAGCCCACTGGAATACAATTTCTTGGCCCAAATATAGTAGCGGACAGAGAACTAAAAGGGCCAATCTTTGATCGGATTTTCGGTGCAAATTTTCTAAAGAAACTGTAAAAATCCCCCATTAATTCTGACTCTCTGCATTTTGGTACAGTTGAATCCATCAATTTTATCACATTTTCCTCTTAATTTGAATTTTTTTTGTTCATTACAACACAATCATATTATGAGTTGAATGTCTGAGTAAAAATCCCCCATTAATTCTGACTCTCTGCATTTTGGTACAGTTGAATCCATCTATTTTATCACATTTTCCTCTTAATTTGATTTTTTCTTTTGTTCATTAAAACACAATCATATTATGAGTTGATTATCTGAGAAATCCTCTGTACTTGGTGTTAAATATAAGCTAATCTTGAAAATTACCCGCAATTTATTCATTTGCTGGACAAATTTGGGATAAAATGTGGTTGATTTGGATGTAGCCTATATATTTTTCCTTTTGGGGGTGATATTTATATACTGATTTGTGCGTGAATTACATACTTTGTAGTTGCTATTGCAGAGGGAATCGCAAGAACAGTGCATTTGGTGCAGCTGAAAGTAGAAAATAAGCTTTTTGAGGAGGGAGTATGCTGGGAAAGAGAATATGCGTTGGATGGAATCGGTTGCTTTTATGTCTGCCCATAGTTATCTTCATTCCCCACATGCTCTCAGGTAGATATTTTGATGCTTTCTGGTATTTTTTTTTCATGGATTTCTGCTTTTTTGTTATGTTTAAATGTTTTTAGCAATTTTGGGTGAAAAGAGAAATGAATGCTTGTTTCTTCAGTTAAGGAGCTCCATCAACAAACGAATTTGCGGGATGTACACAAGGAGAAGCCGAAGAAATTCGATCATCTTATTCTTGGACCTGCTGCTGGCCAGGGACTGCCTGATCGTTTGCAATGCCAAGGTTTTATGAAATCCGTTTCCTTTCAGCTAAAAGTATTAGCTTCTCTTTTTGTGAATGATGCGCACATGAGTGTTGTTTGAACAGAAACTCAGAGAAAGTAATGGTTGGTGGTTTTTTCCTAATTTCTGTAGTCACAAATAGTTTGTCTACTGGTTTTATTTTCTCAACCATTTTTCTCATTAAATGTATCGACACTTTGGCTAGACCCTGAACTCCATATTATCTTCTGCACAACCCAAATTTATTTTCCATCCAAAAATTAGGAAATATTTTGTCAACTTCCATGTAGCTTTTCTGATAATTCGCTAAATCTCGCATCGATGGTATCAGTAATCTCATTTCAAAATTATGCGTTATTTCTATAGGTAGAGATTTTTGTGCAGGTGGCTAGATATTGTACAAGTTCTTTCTTATCTTGTTTCATTTTTTGGATGTTTGTTTGTTTCTTCCTTCTCTGATTTGCTCATGGTCATGGGCAAGTAAGTTGAAGAAATTATTTTATTGGCTATTATTGCGTTCAATTGATGCATGACCTAATCTACACTTGTTCTATATGTTTTTGCACATTTAATATCAAATAAGAAGTGCCGTGACTATGATAAACTTATTTTTCATGAATTCAACTCTCACTGAGTTTGTTATATCACATGATTTAGTTCCCTATCGTATGATTTAGGAACTAACAGGTAAACCTAAAATGTTTGCAGGAAGGAAGGCTCTTAGCAAGACGCATTTTGGAACATTCCTTAACAACTCTCACTCAATAGATCATGTAGCTTTTGTCACTGTATTTGCTACCTACAACTCTACTGTTGAGAGTGGACCAGTTGATTTGGTTACTGTTGGGAACATATCATATAACAAAGTGGAGAGATCGATGGCCATTTTGAGTGTTTTCATAAATTTCATTCAGGTATACTTAGTTAAATGTGTTTTCAGAAGTGCAATTAAAAAAAAAAAATCGATTCTGTGCATAAATGAACCAAATCAAACGCAGGCACGAGAGTGTGCACAGAATTTTGATACTCCTATGATTTGTGAATTTGTAGTAGTCGGAGATTTCAAATTCAAATTTGTCTTAAAGTTTGCTGATAATGTGTAGAAATGCTATCTACATCCATGGTTATTTGACTTCTAAGATAGATCTTATGGGAAGTGGGAACTGCCCTTGACCTCCATCCTTTATATTTGTACTTAAAAATATGAAAAGTAACTTCGAAGATTTTTTTCATAAAATAGATATAGATATCATTTACTTATTCGCCAGAAAATAAGTTTGGCTTCTTAGTGCTTGTATAGGTTTGGATCATCTAAACGCAAAGTTAGGTTAAATACTTATTCACCTAAACTTCAACTTTGAGAATAAGTGAAATATAACATTTTGAGGTCATGAACTAAATTTGACATGCTTGCAAAACACTGTACCCCTTTTTGGTTTAGCATAGTAAGTAAGCTACATCTGTCACTTTTTTAAAAACCAATCTGTATCATCTGTTAACTCTGTTGAAAAAGTATCATAGAAAGCATTATTGAAGGCAGTAGATGAGATTGTCAAAGTGCTAGGTTCAGAACACTTGTGTCTTTGTGCTTGAATCGTAACCCTTGCTTGTTACCACAAGGCTTAGTCCTATGTTCACCATGGTCGCGGATCTTTTAGTGTGGTTTGTATGCCATTGATTGGTAGTCATATACTCTTTGTGGGCTATAATGTCACAGAAATAACAATTTTAATACCGTACCAAGCAGTAGTTTAGGAATAACTATCTACAATGCTATCCACAACTTAAGGACTTGAATTAATCACACCGTCTGGCTACTATATGTCCAATTACATTCAGCTTTTCCCAATTGGGTCTACTTAATTGATACTTGATCAATTATTGCAGGTGGTCATGCCTCAAAGCAATGTTATCATTCTTACTGATCCCACCTCTGAGCTTCCACTGCATAGAGATATGGTTACAATACAACCAATACAAGGTGAATATTCGCGAGACAAGTTGATGCTTCAAAGAATCAGGTCTTACATTGTAAGAGCACAAGGCACTATTGAAAAATGGCAAATGCTTTTTGTTGTTAATTTCTGTTTATTTGAGCTTCATGGTACATATATGTGTTAAATATTTTGTTATCAATGCTAGTATTTGTTTTGGATATAGTTGATTGTTGACTTGTAGCGTTGGAATGGCTGATTCAAGTAACTTGGTTCTTACTTCTGTCTGGCAGATGTTCACTTGACATTTAATGCAAACTCTTTGTATTAACTTTGATGATACACCTATAAATATTTCCCTTCCCTCATGCACTATTAAGACTTGTATCATGGACTCTTTTACCTATATTTGGCAGCCTGATTTGAAGGGGAGAAGATAGCAATTCACTGGAAATTGTTGTCTTTCATATTTTAGATAAAGTCTACATCATATGATTTGTAAGGATCATCTCCTAGAAATTTTGGTGGATTTTCTTTAAAAGCTGATTTGCAGTTTACCACCAAGATATTCTGCCTTTAGTTTTTTTTTTTTTTTAAGAAATTTATTGCTTCTTATCTGCAATATATGCTGTTGGTGCAGGGCTTTCTAGAAATAAGGCTCGAGAAGCCGACTCAGAAGCAGGAGCAAGTCACTCATTTCATTTTTACGGACTCTGATATAGCAGTAATAGATGACCTGGGACGAATATTTACGGACTATCCTAATTTTGATCTGGCTCTCACCTTTAGAAACAACAAAGAGCAACCTCTGAATTCTGGATTCATTGCAGTAAGGGGCACTGCTGAGGGAATTCAAAGGTGCATTATTTCTTTTTCTTTTTCTATGATCTAATTAGATACAGTGCAAATGATGGATAGGAAGTTGGAACATATAGACTTGAAGGACAAGCATCTACGCCTAGAGTTGAATATGAAGGCAGAAACTGTTTCGTTTCAGAGGCATCCTTTCTATTTTTTGAACTTGACTATGTATATAGGGGGTGTTCATAATGTGATCACACACTGAAGCTTAGGTGCTTCACTATGTATGAAAGGATTGCTTGTGTTTTTTTATTTTGGCTGCTCTATCAACTAGAAGTTAACATACTTTGTGTCATTAATCTTTGTAAAATGGGCACCCATTTCCCATTTCTCCATCTAAGATAATGTTCTCCTTTGTCCGCAGGGGGAAGGCTTTCTTACAAGAAGTGCTGGAAATTTACAGTTCAAAATTCATGAAAGCTTCTCGAATGCTTGGAGATCAATTAGCTCTTGCGTGGGTAGTAAAATCTAACCCCAACTTTAATGTAAGAAGGTTTTCTAGAAGAGAGGCTTTTCTGGACAAAATCAGTGGTGCTTCAGTGCTTTTTTTACCATGCTCTAGTTATAATTGGACACCACCAGAGGGTGCAGGTCAATTTCATGGGATGCCCTTGGATGTGAAGGTAAAAACACGTTTATCAAGTACTGAAATGGATTTTGTTATTCAGTTCAGATATATTTGTTAAGTTTTCTTGGAATAATCTTCTCTCTCAAATCTGGCTTGATTTCTGGACCCAGGTAGTTCATTTCAAGGGATCAAGAAAGCGACTTATGCTCGAGTCTTGGAACTTCTTCTCGTCTTCTTCTAACCTCTCAGATATGCTATGCCTTATTTTGAAGAGTGGAAGAACAAAATATGATTTCTAAACTCTGTATAGGTTTCTTTTTCTGTTCAACCATCATAGTTTGTTGTAAAGTTGCAAGATTTTGCCCATTCATTTTGGAGGGTTTTGTGATGGACTGACGGTTGGATGCCTGAGTATTTATCAATTTCAGGGACAATCTCAGGTATCCTACAAAGCTGCAAAACTTGTTGGTTTTCAGGATTTCACGTGGCTGCTGCTAATGCAATAGATTCTCCAAGATGAGAAGAAATCTGTGTCTTCGTTTATATTACAGTAGCTGCTTGCACTCTTGAAGTAATTGTTTCGATTTGTGCTTCTTATAAAGTAGCTTTGTATGGGAGTGTTGTTCCTGAAAATAGTTCATTTCATACTAGGAAATGCAACAGAGTTACCGAAAAGACAAGTTTCAATCCTTTCCTTTTTCATTAGAGATCTGAGGTGAGTGTAAAACCTTCTTGACATTCATTAAAACCATGATTTCTTAAGAGGAAAAGAAGGGGGCAATTTGCTATTATACTCCGAAGTAGTGTCCTGAAGTATTAGTGAATTAAAATTGAAGCCGTTCTCTGCTTGTGTTGCTGTTGCATGCAATGGTCGCATTTTCATATTCTAGCTAATGAAATTGACTGCCAAAGCTTTCTCAATGTTTGTTCACTCTTCTCTTCTTTGGCAAAATTTTCGGATTATAAATGCAAAAATGTTAAACTGTCGGGGAAGACACAGACCATCTCTTTGTCTGGGAATTGGGAGATGCATTACAAATAGGTCCTAGCTTACTTGGTCTTAGACGCCATCTTCGATCTTCTATATTAATAAATAAATATTAATTAATATTTATTTATTCGGAGGTCTAGGAGTCACTCAATGTATGAAATAGATCTTCTATCACACACTTAAGGTGTCAGTCTAATGCGTATGCAACAATCTTCTATCACACTCAAAATCTCACTCCGACGTCCGTGTAATACACACACACACACAAAAACAAAACACTAAATAAAGTGACCAATTTATCACATGCCTCTATTAAACCTTGTCATTTGTAGAGATTGAATGCAAGTCGATTTGATTCTTTGTGTACATCTGGACTTTGAGGTATTATTCCTGCTGCTATATTAAAATTCAAAGAAGAAAAAAAGTAAGTTGTTAGACTAATTTCCCTCCAGACCTCAAGGTAATCAATCTTATTCAATCATATCCCCAGCTTTGGCAAGGCCAAATATTTGCAATAAAGCTTTCACCAGGTAGTCGGCATCTGGCTCTCCCTCCTGCATTATCTCACTTTCGCAGAACTGATTTGATGCAGAAAATGAAGTCTATACAAACAATCACTTGCACTGGCAGAAATCACCAAGAGAAAATGGTAACCGAAGCCTCGCCACACTTCTATACCACCACACAAAATTTCTGATATAGAAGAACTAGAAAATATTTTGCCTACAGTTCACAATTCATGAAGAAAATTGGAGAATTTCCCACAGTTCTATTTGGCATGAAAATAATTAAACGAGTAAATTGGACCAGTATGAAAACTTTCAGCATGTCGGCTCAGAGTTCCTCATGCACCGTCGCAAATCAAACACGATAAATATTTCCATTATTAAACCGGGACGGTGCCATGCTGGGAGATATTTTACCTAGGTATCAAAGGCTTGTAAGTAATATCCAGCTGCACAGTAAGTTCTTTAATAAAAAGCCAATCCCCATCATCACATTTACTAGACAATATAATGCACCTGTTTAACCTCACCATTCCAATAAACTGCAGTAAATGTCCCTAAAAATCTCTCTTTGCTACCTCTCCAGTTTCTTGTGCAGACATTAGAAGGTATGAAACAATGACCTTTTGCAGATGAAAATTGAACTAGCAATACAAAGTTGAGGAACAAAATAGAAGGAAATGAAAATAATAATGTTGACAAAATGATTCAGATGTTTAATCATTTTATGTTAAGATTGATCTTGTTACAGAACTAAAATAGTGAAATTCTTTAATCTAAATGCCATCAATGTCTGCTGGCCTTAATTAAAGAATAACTAACAAACGGACTACACAGACAGATGCAGTCCATGACACTATTACAACAAATATGTAACCTATCAAACAAATCCTTAGTTACATTTATCTTTCACACAAATTAATAGCAATCATTTCTAGGTACAAGGCAATACCATAATGAATTTTGATTGAACTCTAATATTTCTTAAAAAACCATAATCAAAAGATTAGGTTTTAGGTTTTGTTAAAGCCAATAATCTCTTTTTACCTGCTAAGTTACTGAAGGTTGTAAAATCAATTGAAACTTGATATAGGCTTCACTTTAACATGATATTATATGCTTCACTCTTCTATATAAATAGTAATATAAATCATTCCACTATGAAGGCAACCTTCTTCTCATGACTTGTAATTGTTATCTACATCACTTCACAATGAAGGAAACCTTCTAACGACTTAAACACAGTTTACATCATGGCATATTTGGTTATAAACTACCTCATTCTACATATCACTTCCGTCAAACAGCAATTCAAAAGGCATTTTTACTATTAATGAATTGCACCAAATTGAAGTACAAGAATGTCTCATGTCTTAGCAGTGATCCACATTTGGACAGCAATAATGCACTGTACTTCCAAATGAAGACATCCTCCTCAGATGTAATAAAGTCCAACTAGAGAGGAAGAATTAGAAAACAGAAAAATATTACTAAGAACAAAGTAAAAAGCACTTTATAACAACTACTCTGACATAGTTTCCGAGTAGTTTCACTTTCTTTCATTCATCTTCAAAATAGTGTCCAATAATACCTAGGAAAACTCACCTACTTATGTTTTTTCTATTATTAAGCATCTTTTTTTGGTATAGTTCATTTACTATTGATAGATAAGTGAAGGAAATAGCTTAACATATCAAATTGTCGTGTTACATATTGCATCAAGAGCTGGAAGGAGATTACAAACCTAATTTCCTAAGAAATCTTTAAGGCTTTAATTTTGTTCCTTCAAGAAGCAAACCCTTTTAATTTGTTAACATCTTCTATAACCACTCAATTGTGTTTGAATCTCAAGCTATAATAATAGTCTTTTTGAACTAACTTTGATTACTATGATATTCAGGGCATCTCACGGTTGACAGCCCATTCTGAGTTATCGCAGTTAATATGTGTAGAAATTGATAGATTTGTACCGTTCTCATAACATAATCACTTAGCCCACACCAATATTCCGGGCTTGCATGTTCCTAAATGGCTCATCCCTTCCATAAATGGAAAGGGAAATACAGAAAAATTTGAACTATAGTTCTAAATCAAATTCAGCTAAAGGAGTTATCATTGAAAGGTTTCCTATCAAATCAAGATTAGTTTAGCTTGACACATATCTAATCTAAGTGAACGCCCATACGTCAAAAGAAATATTCTAACAAATCTAGTTTTACAAAGATCAAAAGATTCATTACCAAAATCATCAAGTCCCTGCTTCCAGGTACTAGCTCCAACAACAAGGGTCCAAGCATCAGACATTTAAAGCCCTGAATATTCAATTGTTTGACCAACATAGAGCTCCTTGTATTAAAGAACAAACAGTTAAACTCATAGTAAGCTGGTGCAGGATTGTTAATAAGGAGAACAATTATACTTCAGGAATAATATAGGCAATAAAAGTGGGTCAGTTCATACACTCTAGAATATACAGGAGCAGTAACTATGCAACAACTTATGTCAAAGTTCATTTAATGAATTTACTTAAAGATCACAATAGCCAAAACTATCATGTGCTATTTTATTTGAATTGGATTCAGATGACACATGTCCATCAATCAGCAAATTGTTCTATCAGTCATGAATTCTACAATGATAAAACTACAACAAATACAATCCCATGAATGACAAAAGTTTGTTTGTCCTTTTGATGCAGATCAGAACACCAGGGCAAACAATGCCCACCAACCACAAGATCTTCATCGTGGGATCAGGAATCTCATCCTTATATGACATATAATTGGGCGACGAACAGAGATAGGTTAAAAAACAATTATAAGAATCAAAATGGAAAAGAATAGAATGATCCTACCGCACAATTGAAAATTTTGTATCACTGTGCGCTCTTTTTCCCATTAACATAGAAACTGAGGTACCATCGAACAAATTTCTTCAACCCTGTCTGCAGATCTGTTGTGGGTTTATAGCCCAGCTCCCTCTGAGCCAAGCTTATGTTGGCATGTGTAAATTGCACATCCCCATTCCTTGGCAACTTCATAACCAACCTCTTTGCCTTCACCTTGAGCAATCTCTCCAAAATGCTCACAAGATCTGAAACAGGCACAGGAGATGTGTTCCCCAAATTATACACCCGCAATTGAGCTGGGCCCTTCTTCTTGCCGCCGCTTCCAGTACTCTTCTCTGCAGTATCCAATGCAGCCAAACAACCCTTCACTATATCATCAATGTAGGTGAAATCCCTAGCTACAGTGCCATGATTAGCAGCCTCAAAGATTGGAATTGACTTTCCTTTCAAAATATCCCTAGTGAAAAAGAAATATGCCATGTCTGGCCTCCCCCATGGTCCATAAACTGTGAAAAATCTCAATCCAGTGAGAGAAAGTCCATATATATGATTATAAGTATGTGCAATTTCCTCGCCAGCCTTCTTAGTTGCAGCATACAAACTAGCAGGCTGATCAGTCCTGTCCCTCTCCGAAAATGGCACTTTTGTATTCAATCCATATACAGAACTACTCGAAGCCCACACAATAGCAGGCTGAGGATTGGCATTCTTGCAAACTTCAAGCATGCTAACGAGGCCGGCGATGTTGCTATGCACATAGGAGCTAGGATTCTCCATGGCATATCGCACTCCAGCCTGCGCTGCCAGATGCATAACATGAGTAAAAGGCACGATATCAAAAAGCTTCTTCAACAAAGAAACGTCATTGATATCACCCTCCACAATGTACACCCCAGTACGCTCTAATAGCGCTTGTCTTGCCCTCTTAAGGGACGGATCATAATAATCATTGAAATTATCAAGCCCCAAAACGCCATCCCCCCGTCGCTTAAGGGCAGCCGAGACATGAGTGCCTACAAAACCAGCCGCCCCTGTTACCAGAACAGAAATCCCATTTCTTGACCTGATTTTAGCTGAGGCTCTAACCCTTTTTTCGAAGTTAGGACCTCCATAAGAGCTGGTTCTAAGGGACCTCCTAGAGAGATCTGAGGGTACAGGGGATGACGAAGAGGGTGATCTATAAAAGAATACAAAGATCAAGCCAAGGAACACACAAGACCAAAAAGTGAGCTTGGCTAGGGAAGAATGTAGCCTCAGCCTATTATATGGAGATTTCTCGATCTTGAACTTTCCTGGGGTTGATGGGGTGTTGTCAATGTGCTTCATTTGTGACACAATCGACTAACAATCTTGGAGATTTGAGAAGTGCCCACTTGGAAATTCCCTTGTTTTGAGGCCAATCTGCTGGTTTTCTTGAAATGCTAGGGTTTGAATGGAAAATGCAATGAAGATTTGTACTTGTTTTTAACTTTAATATTTGATGAATGTGGTACTCAAGATTGGAGAAAGAAAGAAAAGGGTGCCTGGAGATGGTGTTGTAGAAGAGTTTTTACACTTTTATTGATGGGGAATCTTCTGGTTTCTTGGAGGAACTGGCGGTTGGTGGTGGCGATGGTATTTTCTTTTTTTACTTTTGTGCTGGGTAGTCTTTTCTTCCTTTACTTTACAGAGGAAAATAAAATTTGAGATTATGATGATTGAATAATATAGGTGATTGGAGAGAGAATGCAGAGATCTTTGGGGGTGGGCTAAAACGCGGGGAGGGAGGGGAAAGAGGTTTGAACAAATTTAAAATGGATTAATGGAAGAGTAAGAAGAGAGTCAAACAAGATTGTAATTAATTTTTAATGGTTAATGTTGATTCACATCATTAGTGATTTTAATGCATTAAAATTCTAGGGTTTTCTCTCTTTCTATCTTATTTTCTTTTTCTTTTTTTCTCTTTTATTGATTTCTTCCAAGATCATTACTTTATCTTCAAGAGGGATGAATTCAAAAGATAACAGAGTGAAAATGGGATTGTGTTTTGTGTGTTGAAAGGGTTTTGCTTTGATTGGTCGTAAAGGGCATTAAAATTAGGCCTTCATTTTCACATGGCATTGCCTATACCAATAAATATTGTGTGGGACTTGTTTATTTGGGGTAAGAGTGGGTTAAAGTTGGGATCTGAGGGTTTGGGGCTTGTTTGTTGGAGAATCCCACATTAAAATGTGGGATGGCAGATTTGGCTGTGGGGGGTGGGGTGGGGGTGGGGTGTTATTATTAGGGTATCCTAATTCTCACTCCATTGGGTGGTGTGAGAGATTTGTGGGGATATGAAATTTTTTGAGAATCCCACATTAAAATTTATTTCCTTATTACAAGATAATGTGGGTTGGATAATCTGATCCTCACTTAAGGTCCTTAAGGAATTCGCATGTTTACGGAGTCAATTTAGTTTCTTGCCAAAAGAAAAAAAATCGTAGAGAAAAATAGTTAGATATGTTAGAGAGAAATATGAAATAAATTTACATAGTCATATAGAACTAGAATATTTAGCATGTAAACCCGAACATGTAAGAATCAAGTTTGATTTTTCTTCGAATATGTGTTAAAATTAATGAGATCATGATATAGTTTGAAAAAGATTAGAAACTATTTTAGAATAAAAAGTAAGAACACGTAAAAGCTAGATATTGGTAGGGTGCGATCAAAATTTGTGAAATAATTAAATTGATTTGTATGGCAAGAGATCCAAATTTTAGATGAACATAGGAATTAATGTAGATTCACTAGGCAAACATATTTAATTTTCAATCATTAATAAGATCATGGTATGGTGAGTATAGAAATATCCCTAAAAATAAAATTTCTTTCTTCCTTGTCTATTTTTCAGTTAACTGAAACATATTTTTTTTAATAAATAAATTAGATAGGTATTAAAATTGATTTAATGTGCAATATCAATAAAAATTAATCACTTGACGCGTAATATGGAAAATACTTTAATATTAGGAAATAATTGAATTTAAAATTGATGTTTTTTTCTCAATAGTTTGAGCTGAAGTTCAATAATTGACTTATGAACGCAAATATGAAATGATAAAAACAAAACTTAAGTGACATTAATTAGATTATTTACATCTACGACGTCGCCTAATTAGATTATTCGTATTAAGTTGTGGAAATTATTTACAAGTCAATGTGAATAAAGCCAGTACTTAATTTCGTCACAAACTTAACTTGCACAACTCAACTTGAACTTCAAATTTTTTTATCAAGCACGCTTATCTTGACTTTTATTAAATCTTGATCAAGCTTTAAATCGTACTTGAGTGATGATCATACCTTATAAATGTCTACATATGACATCTAATTTTCTGCTTTGGATCATTAATAAGTGAAATATTTAAATTTATGAAGAAATGCAGCAAGTTAAATGAAGGAACACAGTGAATCCTTTTTCACCATTCAATTTCTTGACAAATAAAGCAGAATATTGGGAGTGAGCAATGAAGAATATATTTTCACAGGGTTTTGCTCATGAATGATAAGGACAAGAATGGCCAGTCTTGGCATCAAAAGTATCCAAATTTCATTGAATTTACAACAAGATTATGCAAGTTGTATTCAAAATCCCAAAATATTCACAAATTAAATAACCTAATTTCTTATCATTTATCACGACGATGATTGTACTCTCTTCTTGTCGTTTTCGCTTTAAAAAAAGCTTTTAAATAAATTCTAAGAACTCTCTCATTTTGATAATTTTTTCCTTTCACACCCTCCTAAAGTTTATGTGCATTTCTATAATGTTCAATTTTTTTTTCTACTTTTCCCTTCTTTTTTTTTCTTTTCTTTTTTTGATTTTTCATCCATCCCATTTTCTCTTATGAAGGAATGTGAAATGGAGGTGTGATTTAAAATGCTTGGTCTAGGAAAGAGTAGGAGAAGTCAAATTTAGTGTGCAGTAATAGTGCAAACAAACTTAAGAACAAAGGCAAAAAAGCCTCTTTTTCAAGACCCCTTATTTAGCATCTCTGTGTCCCATTTTTGTTAGGCATGTGAATGTGTTTTGTGAATATTATTATCATCAAGTCATTCTACCAAACTACCAGTTTGCTTCAAGGGAAAGTCCTTAGTGACTTAGAAGTAAAATGAGTGATGTTCAAGGGAAAAAAAAACACACCCTCACCACGCACGTCAATACCTCATAATAACCTTATTTTTATTACATCATACTAGTAGTGTTGTATACCTCATAATATTTTTCAGATTAAGGTATGCAATCAGTAAAATCGAACTTAATCGAATAATAAATTTTAAAATTTTGTGTTTGATTTGATTAGTTTACGAACTATGTAAACTCTAGCCCTGAAAAAACTAAGTACGACCGCTCATGTGATTCATTTTTTTTTTCATCCATATTTAGTCAAAGCATGTGAATCTTTAATCACAAGATAGGATTGTTGTTCCCAACTAGTATCCTGTTTACAAGGGCAAATTTTATGGTTAAAATCACTCCCAAAGTAGCAAAATGAAAGATGAAGTGCAAAAAGGTTGAGAGCTGTAAATGCCAAAAGCAAGAGTTAATCAATCGTACACTCGTGAGCTGATTTTAATGTAATTTGTAACTGGACATTGCATACAGAGCATGGGAGAACAAAAAACAAAAAAAAATTGTCCAGAGCAACCGCCTGCACCATGTGACAATCCCATATGAAAGGTGACACAATTATGTCTTAAAACAGTTCTTTTTTCTTCTCTCTTTATAATTGTCATCATGTACCATTGCCTTTCTAGTCATTGCACCTGTACAGTCGGCAACATATATATATATATATGTATATATATATATGTGTGTGTGTGTGTGTGTGTGTGACAAGAATAATTTTATCAGTAGCATATTAAACCATATTTGATTAGGCAAATAAGATACTTTCTGAAGTTCTCTTACTTCATGTTCCTCAAGTTGACATTTCCTCCAAAAGATGCAAATGGAGATTGGAGGGTTTTTATTTTTTGAAAAATAAATGATTTTAGGAACAAGCAGAAGCAAGAAATAATTTTCTTACACTCTAAATTGCATGTTATAACATGTATATTTTTCTGAGTAACTGAAATGATTATTGCCCTCTACATGCCACGCTGAGTATACAAGTTGGGCAAGTTCACATTGAATGGCTTTGGACTTGAGTGAAGATGTAGAGCCAGAAAGGGAACAATATTTATTTCAGAAATGGTCACAGTACATTCAATCTATTAACAATCTCTACAAACAAAACGATTCTCACTTTAAATAGAGTTTTAATGGTACAAACAACCTCAACATCTCAGTGCATATTTGTCGTCATTACATGGCAAAATTTGGGGTCTGCAGGTCTCTTCCTCATCAGGGATTGGCACTAGGGTATGTCTGGAAGTGGTGGATAGCATTTCATATGGTAGTTCTTGATTCCTTATTTAGGCATAGGAAAACTATTCAATGCTTTGAAAATGTAGCAAGGACATCAAAATAATTAGGGAAGGTTTTACGGGTGCAACCGGGGTCTCTGATTGTAACTGGAACATCTGCACAAGCAGCAAGAGAAAAGGCCATGGCCATCCTATGATCATCGTACGTGTCAATGGCTGCCACATTTAATTTCTCAGGCGGTGTAATTACACAGTAATCTGGCCCTTCTTCGACTGTTGCTCCCAACTGAAATTTGGAAGAGAGGCAGCAGATATGGATAGAACAGATAAAATCATAATCCAGGCATCGAGTTGTTTAGATAAAAGAAAGCTGGAAATTAGACAAGGTTTGAGGAACAGAAGAGCGTATAAAGCAACAACAAACCTTTCTAAGTTCTGTGCATATGGCAATCATCCGTTCAGTTTCTTTAACCCTCCAGCTAGCCACTGCAAACAGATGCGAGGAAAGATCAATTTACTTCAACAGGAAAGTAATATCAAAAGCAGACAAAGATAAAAAAGGAAACAAGGGGAGCCAAAGGTAAATGTAGGAATTGAGAACAGATGCGTTTACTCAGGCCCGTTTGTTTAGAAGACAAGATAAGACATGGGTCAAGGATCACAGGAATAAT
This sequence comes from Paulownia fortunei, assembly GCA_019321725.1. Taxonomy (NCBI): domain Eukaryota; kingdom Viridiplantae; phylum Streptophyta; class Magnoliopsida; order Lamiales; family Paulowniaceae; genus Paulownia; species Paulownia fortunei. The sequence goes on along the minus strand of JAGSPU010000086.1, from coordinate 37,824 downwards.
AATCATGGATTCTTTATCTTGGCATTGCTTTTTGTTTGTAAAGATATATCATGAAATAAATATAACAACCTTTTTTCCCAACTTACCCCCAACTAATTTCTCCATTTCTTACTCAAGAGATAAAAATCAAAAAGAGAGAAAAATTTAAGGCAGGTTATTAGACCCATTGTCATCAAATCCGGTAAGGTCTACAAGGTTTGAAGAGGGTGGCTGGGAGTGTATGTATTATGGTGATGGTGAACACTGTGCTGATGGCAATAAAGGTCTTGAATTTTCTCTTTTTTTTTTGGGGGGGGAGGGGGGCGCGGTGTTCGCAAGCAGTCGGAATGGCTGGGCAGGAAAGATTAAAGAGACAAGAAGGCAGGGTTGGGGAATGACAAGTTAAGATGATATACAGGGTAGCACCTAAAATTTCTATGTACAATTATGTAGTAAGCAGTCTTTTGAAATTGGTGAAGTTTATCCACACAAAATGACAATAACTCCGTCCCCCGTGAATACTACAATACTATAATCTAGGTCACATAATTCACTGGCCACCCCTTGCGCTCTGTCGATCTCGGAGTGGGAGTCACTCTTAGGTGCCTCAAAATTTATGTCACTCTACTAAACCTCAAACAGTCAGTTCAAAATCTCTGCAATAATGGACAATGGTGATCATGGAGGACACGTCAAACATGGCATAGCCAAAAGGTCTGAGGCTAGTTGATGATATGGGAGAACTGGAGAAAATAAAGATGTTGGCGGTACAGCAAGAAGATCAAAAGGTGAATTAATGGAATGAAAATAAAAGCAGGCAGGAACCAAAACAAATGGCAGAACTTCTTGGACAGTTGCGGTCCACATGTACTAGAATGATGGGCTTTCTGATTCTCCAGCTCATTTTTATTTATTTATTCTTTTCTTATTTTTCATGTTTCATAATGCAGACAGAATAATAAAAAAGCATATGCGCTGATTTAACTTGGTCTTTATACTTCAGAGTTGGAAAGTGAGCCACTGTGATTCTCAACAAAACTGGGCTACTTTCTTACTTCTACACAATGGACCACTTTGAGGAGTTAATTTCCTATAGTTTGAGAATTATATAAAAACATATATATTGTTAATTATTTTTACTGAACACTCTAAGGCACTCTCCCTGCAAGTCTAGCAGTTACTACTTTAGCATTGCTGCTCTTGCTTCCGACTAAGGTGACTTAGATCCTAATTTGTATTCAGACAATCTCAGTGGAGCTGAGAAGACACCAAACAATTGCATCCCCAAAATCTTGACTTTTATGGTTCAGAAGTCAAGACAAAAAGATAAGAGGGTTAAAGAAGAGCATAAGAAATCTAGTGAGAATGGAATCTAGATTTTAATTAGATTTGCCAATGCTGCTACTTTTCCGGCCACATCCTTCATATTACTGTATTTCCACAATGTAAATACTGGTAGAGTATTTCTTAATTTCCCTCCTATTCAAGGCCCGTCATAATTTCCAGATAAAGAAATATATTATCCAATTCAGTCGACGACATTCGGCATTTTTTCTTTTCCTATCATGCAATAAATCAGTCTCCCAAATAAGCAGAGAACAAAAAACTTAAATTTAACAAGTTCTTCATTATTATGTAAAACCGATCAATTATCATGCTCTCCGGGAGCTTAGTAGTAGATACTAATTCATTTTTTTAAAAAAACATATATGAATAGAAGTAGTCCAGTAATATATGTCCGGTGGATAAGAGTAATTCTTGTTTGCGGATGAAATGGGAAAAGTGGCTCTACACAGAGTTATGCCAAGCCATGGTAGCCGCGAAAAGGTGTCAGAGAAAGAGGCTCAATGGTAGAAGACTCATGATCATGCTGATAGCCTTTTTACACAACTTTAACCCTCTGCCTATCTGAAAAATGGAATCCCTTTTACAGGACTATACATTTAAAATTTCTTGATGAAGATCAACACAGAAAATGTTAGTTGTCTTTTTTCCACGACATATTTGTCATTTCACAAAAGTTTATGGTATTCGTTCATTAAGCTACCATGGATTATGATGATTAAAACTTCCGGTGGTTTTCACAACTTTGGCAAGAGATCAGAATGTAGCAGATCATTGAAATTGGGTTTCAAATGCCAGATGCCTACATATATTCATGGTAATGGGATGAAACATTGTTATGATAGGTCATAACTAATTAAAAAAGCCAAAGACTAGGTTACTGTTCTTAGAAGCTCTTAGGTTACCTTTAGTTTCATTTATAAGTATGGATGCACTCATCCCAAAGTGAGCCATATATGTTGTCCTTGTTGTAGTACTATTTTCTGCTGTTACTATAGTTGTTATTGTTATCATGATCGCTCAAGAGAGGTTAGTATAAACTTATTTTAACCCTGAGTAAAGGCAGCCATACCATCTCTTATAGCAGTGGGTCCATCAGCAAAAAGTGCAACTACAGCAAGAGTCATGGCAACATCTGGCATTTTGTTCATGTTGATATCAATGGCACGCAAATGTTTCCTTCCAGACATATCATGTGGAGGTCCTTTAACAGTAACACTATTCTCAGTCCAGGTAACTTCAGCACCCATTTTTTCAAGAACCTCCGCAAATTTAACATCACCCTTCAAAAGAGAGAATATGAGGAAAAGAAAATCAGAAAATCCACGTTATGAGAACATAGAAACAGCACACAACACAAACAGTGATCCTGTTTAGATCGATGCCGTTTGACTGAAATTATAAAATTCTTAAAGTGCTAAAGTGAAAAAAAGAAAAAAAGAAAAAATAAAACTTTCATCAATAGTTCCCACAACTTCTATGACATCAACTAGTATAAGAAAGTACAAAAACTGAATAATAATGGTGCAATGAGTACCTGTAAACTACTTGTTCCACAACCTTCAACAGTAATAGTTCCACCAGTAATAGCTGCACCAGCCAAGAAGTAACTGGCGCTTGAGGCATCACCTTCTACATACGCGTTTCCTGGAGACCTGATGAGAAATTTCCCTTTTCAAACTTTCGAAAAAATTGGGTTTCTCAAGCTGTCTAACAACTTGCTCAGTGGGACTTACTTGTACTTTTGACCTCCTCGAACCAGAAATATGTCCCAGCTATCAGTGTGCTCTACAAAGACACCAAACCGTTCCATTAACTTAAGTGTCATCTCCACATAAGGAACCGAAATTAGTTTGTCAATGATTTCAATTTCCACATCTCCTAGAGCCAGTGGAGCTGCCATGAGCAGAGCTGTCAAGTACTGGCTGCTAATTGACCCAGACAGCTTCACCTGCCAAAAGAAAGGCAAAAAAAGGAGCAACAATAAATGACAGATTCTTGTCAAAACTTACAAACAGTACTTATTTCCATCTACATTAGGAAGCAAAGCTCCAGGCAGAGCCAGACCGAAATATAACCAATAACCACGTGCATAGACTAAAATAATGAAATCTCTGTACTGAAATGAATTACTCAGGCTGTTGAAAGATTTACAAATCTTGATTTATTAAGCAACAAAAATTTACGAGAAAGTCCTTTACAGGGCCAGCAGAGCATGCCTGTTAATTATGGAGGTAGGCAGAGAAGGAAACAGGCAGAAAACTTTGAACTTCTAAATTTGCCCTTCCATACATGATCATCTCCTAAGAATTTCTCCCACACATGAATATTTTCAATTTATTCTTTCTTTCTGAGCTTTTCCTTCCTTCCCTCCCCCCCAACCCACAACCTCCCCAACTGAGACTTAGTCTATTCTCCACTTCAGAAACCTTAAGGAAAAAGCAATCCACACAGCAGACAGTACTGCAAACTCTCTGATTGCAATAGTGAAAAAGCACAAAAGAAACTTTTGAGGCACAGATTTGTCAAGAAATCAAGTTGAATGATTCTACAAGACATTTAACCACTTCCTCTCCCATACCCGTAGAAGTAATCCCTCTCTTATCTACTGTTTCTTTCTTGATGAAGAACTGCGAAATCAATTATTTTGCATGGTGTGACAGAGAATCAATAAGGAATCTTGACTATAAGAATAGGTATCAACTGGTCACTTGTGTGCAACATTAACCTAAAGCAACCTTGCTAGGATACATGAATAAACACTGCCAAAAATAATGCCAGAAAAGTTACTTGAAAATGATGGAAGACCCACCTTTCCCCCAGGAAGACCTCCCTTTCCAACAACACGAACAGGGGGACAGTTTGTGCCCAGGAAACAATCAATCTCTGCACCAAGCTGCTTAAGTCCAGTGACCAAATCACCAATTGGTCTCTCTCTCATGCGGGGAACCCCATCAAGTACAAAGCTGAAAATTATAGAAATCCATAAAATTGCTAGAAATTGAAAAAAACAGAGCTCAATAAAATCATAGAAAAAATTTAAACTGTAAATAGACTGCTGAAAGCGTCTACCATTTGTCGGATCAACCAGTATGTATCGACAATAGGTGGTCACTTAAGATAAAAATACAATCAAAATCAGAATGTTGTCAAGTGACAAGCTAATCAACTTGGTGAGTATCACACAAGCTTACGTGGAAATATACTAATTTAAAATTAACTCGGTGTGTCAGTAGATAATAGATATAACATGTTTTGTGTATATAACAACCCAAATTACAAAATTATGGTAAAGAGAACAAGCTAATACATGGGCTTAAAGAAAATCCTAGAAAAAAAACTCAAGGAGGAGGGCATAAAAGGGAAAGAAACTATGGAGGAAGTAAATATACTAAACACATATGATTGATTCGACATACCTTGAATTTCCACCAGCAGCAGTAACTGCAGCAGTCAAAGGACGCATTGCTGTTCCGGCATTTCCCAGGAAAAGTTGAATTTCATCCTTGGCTTCTTTAGGTACTGGAAATAGACCACCACAGCCTTCCACAATTGCTCGCTGATTTGATTTATCTTCTTCCACATTCAGCCCAAGTGTTCTCAAGGCACCAAGCATATAATGAATATCTTCACTGTTCAATAAGTTGTCTACCACTGTTGTTCCCTGCAAAACAAGTGGATGGTATGTAATGAGTACACATGAAACAATACTGACAGAAATACATAGACCTAAGACATGACAATGCTTAAGTTCATGATTCAACAAAGTAAAAAGAAAAGCAAAGAATATGATAAAAATGAACAATAGATTGTGGTCCTCGAAGAATATTACAGTTTTTATAATGGAAATTGCGAAGATGACAGTGGACATGAGATGAAGCACCTTAGCGCAGCATATATGTGAAAGGATATATAACACACTTTGCCAAAACTTAGACCTTGTTATACTCAAATCACAAATTTAAAAGCAATTTTTCCATGTACGTCTGTAAATGGAATGAGATTCCAGCATAAATATGAAGTGCATTATAAGGTGCAGGGAAAAACTCTTCTCCCTTCAACCCTGATTTAAGGCACTTGGAGAATTAGTATAACAATACTCTGTCCCTTCAAATATCAATTCAAGGAACTTCCAAACTTCCACCAGGATGCAATTACATCATGATAGAATGCTGACTGACTCTTCTACCCCATCAACCTTCTTTACACTAACAACCAAATGGAAAAATTTCCCAGCAGTTCAATGAAGATGATAAACTTTGAGATAATTACTATCATTGCATGCATTAACTCATTATTAGAACAAATCCCCCTTGAACAAAGATCTATATATCCTTTTCACTAGTCTCAGTTTTTGCATGAACATTTATCAGAATACTGTTCTTTCCAAGGAATGCAATGCCAGGACACTGCTTAAGGAAAAAATCAAATGTCTGGTAAAACGATTTCATTCAATGAGCTCATTTCAACACAATGATTACAATCAAAACAAGCTGCACATGCATATGCTTTTTGAATGTATTTATGAAATTACAAACATGCACACAAATATTGCATAAACAAGAACAAATGAAATGCATTGCAACTTTCTCAGAAATCATAATCACACAGACATTATATACACATCCATATAAGAATCCAGAAACACAATGGTATTTGTAAACCTATATCAATCAAATAATGATCAAGGAGGGTAATGCAACTAGAGAGACATTTTGAGCCCGGCAACTTAAACCTACCTTAGATTTCTACACTACATTCTCTAATCGGTCAAAAACTTATGTCAAGATCTCAATAAAAAGCTAACACAAAGTCTTTTCGTTTGTTATATTTTTAACACCTTAAGCTACATCTACAAACTTAAATATGACAAAGACTTTGCCGTCTCAACTACCACAACAGATCAGAAAAGTACTTTAATTTTATGTACAATCCCAAGAGAAACTCATTTCCATAATCGCAACAGACAAACATCGTATGTAGAAAACATAAATAGATATTGAAAACCACCACAAAAGGATTCACAATCATACAGATTACTAGTACAAAACGTTACCTCAGATAGGGCAGCAAGAAGTAATATGCGATTAGAAAGGGATTTGGATCCCGGCAACTTAACGGTGCCGGAGATTTCTTTAATGGGTTCCAGCACAATTTCCGGCACCGTCGACGGCTTCTCGGCTGTGGCAACGGAGGCCACAACCTTCAATGAACTCTTCTTTTTAACCGCAAAGATTGAATTTTTATTCAAAACCCAAGAATATTTTGATGCATTTTGTAGATTCTTGGATCCAAAAAACAAGGAACATGAAGTTGAAGCAGAAGATTTAGCACTAGGGGTTGGGAACTTGGGCGCATGGAGTTTGTGCGCCATGTTGCTAGCCTGCGCCATTTCTTGGAAGAATTATGGATTTCAGCGATTCAGACAGAAAAATTGTTCCTCTTTCTGAGATGGGTTTCTGGAGGTTTTCAGAAAACTGCAACTAATTCTTGTTGAGGGGTTAGGTTGAAGGGATGTAGGGGTTGGCGGGGGAGTGTGCACGGCAAAATGTGCAGTAGTTGTCCCTAGTGAGTGTGACTGTTGTACATCTCACCAACCACCTTTGTTTTGCCTAAACTTTTAGGTTGTTTTGGTCAAAATTCAGGTAAGATCACACGTTACTTTCTGGTGTTAGATTTGGAAGTGGGCTGATTAGGGCCTTTTGATTCTTGCACTCTCCGAGAAAGAACATAGTAAAAGACAGTATTTCCATCACTTGTTCAACAACGTGAATAATGTGTGCGAATAAGTTGACAGTCTGAAAATGGATTTGAATTTGTGAAGAACATTCATATGCAGATCCATTTTGTAGTTTTGAGAATGTATCAGATTATAGATCATACATAGTACGTGCTTGTAACTTAATATATGACCCACTTAACTTTTAGTACAAATATATATATATATATTAATTAATTATATTTTAAAAATTCAGATCTAACTTACATATATTTTGATAAAATGAGTGGACACGACTCGTTTTAACAAGTGTTTTCTTTCAAGATAATTTTGTGTTTGGGGTGTTGTACTTGGAGTGGGATTTGATTCACTTGACCAAGACTTTAAGTCTCAATAAAGTAAATACTATAATAAGTTCAATTTTTTTTTTCGAGATTTAGTTTAATGGGTTATAATGCTTCCATAGTTTCATGAATCATGGGCCTAAATGAGATCCAATTAAAAAAAAAGGACAAAATAGAGCAAAGAATATAAATATGATTTTCATGAAAAGATGTTGAATATATGTTCCAAAATGTCAACTTAGTAAAATGCCTTAACATACATGCACATAATTGTTTGAAGAAATTTCCTTTCATATATGTACATAAAAGTTAAAAAAATATAGGATTAAATTACAGAAATTATTTTTGATATTTAACCTATTTATAAAAAAATCATCTGTATTTCAAAATTATAAACACCCCTTGTAGTATTTCAAATAGCCATTTGAAAATTTATTATTACTTTATAAATACATCAGTGCAATTTGTAACATTTATGTAATTTACCCAAAAATATGTATATTATATATTTTTTTTTAACTCGAAATTAACACCATTATTTTGATTTGCCATTAGAAAACCTAACAACTTTTTATCTCCACAAGGATAGCAACCCTATATTATCACAGCGTAATTCAGAAAGGTCGGTCCACCATTTCCAAAGAAAACAATGTGATCACCATTTTTTCTTTTTAATTTTTAGAACAGGGTTCTCATGTAAAGTTAAAAGGATAAATTTCACTTTATTTTTTTCTATTTTTATTTAATATTATTTTATTTTTTTATATGATCAATTATCTCACTTTACCCTCTTATATCTCATTCTATTTTATTTTACCTATTTATACTTTCATGGTCTCATTTTACTTCCTTTTACTCTAAAAAAAATAACCAAATTATCCTTACCAATTATTTATAGTAAAATTACTTTAAAAAATTATAAAATTAATAAAAATTATTTATATTCAACTTAATTAATAATATTTAATATTTAATTTATTTTAAAATTTATTATTCTTAAAGTTTAATAGCCATTTTTTATTGATATAGGTTCTATTAAATTTCTATATCCAATAATATTTTTTTATTAACTAATACATTTTACTTATAAATTTTGTACTTATCATAAATATAAGAAAATATATAACATATTTTTAAAATGTATTTTGTTAAATATATAAAATATTAATAATAAATTTATCATTGTTAATGGAATTATTGAAATTTCATAAAAAACAATGGTAAATTATTAAAAAAAATATTTTTAGGTATAATTTAATACCATTAAATAAATTATGAATAGTCAAATTATCTATGTTCTATTTAAAAAAATTATAATTATTTTATTAACTATTTTTATTACTATTACTTGATTATAATGATTATTTTTGAATTTAACATAGTTTTTATGAACTTATGATAGTTCTATGAATAATAAAAAAAGTATTACTAATATTTTATATATTTAGTAAGATATTATTTAAAAATATTTTATATATTTTTTAAATTGTATTGAATAGAAAATTCATAAGTAAAGTGTATTAATTAATAAAAAATATTCTATTATATACTAATTTGATAGAACTATATTAAATTAAAAATTAATTATTAAAATTTAAATACAATAAAATTTTAAATTAATTTAATATCAAGTATTATTTAATCAAATTTAAAAAAATTATTAGAATGTAAACATAAATCTATTAATTTTAGAATATTTTAAAAGTATTTTAACTATAATAATAGATAAAGATAATTTAATTAATTATTTTAAAGTATATTGAGTCAAAATCAGATAATGAGAGTATAAATGCATAAAGTAAAAGAGAATGAAAATATTAATTAAAAATATAAAAAAATAAAATAATACTCATGAGATTTACCTAATTTAAAAAAAGGAACAAGAAAACTCACCCAATGTATGGATCATTTGTAGGAGCTCTTAAACGATTTATTTTCCTAATCTTTTTCATTTTCTTTTTTTCTTTTGCATATTATGTTAAGGGTCTTCTTTGTGTGTGTGTGTGTGTGTGTGTGTGAGAGAGAGAGAGAGAGAGAGAGAGTAGGGTGGGGGTGGGGGTACATGTTAGGGACTCCTCTATGTTCATTGAAATGAGTTATCTCTAATCATACCACATTTCCACAAGATTTCAAATAGATCCATGTGGGCTTTTTTTAACTAAATACAATAATTTTAAATTATTATTAACACAATTACCGTAAAATAAAAAATAATAATTTTTTAAATATAAACTGTATTATATATTTTTTAGAATTTTTTTTTGTGTTAAATATTAAAAAAAATTGTGCAGCTTTTTGTTGAAGTTGCTAGGGTGGCGCTTAAAAAAATAAAATTTCTTAATTTTATGATAATTGTGTAATAATAATTTAAAATTATTGTATTGAGTTAAAAAAGCCATCCATGTGATGTTACTATTAATGAGAGCTTTAAGGCTTGCTTTGGTTAGGTGGGATTCTTAATATAGGTGATAACACTTGGGAATACTCAAGGACAGATGTGCATAAGATAACGTCTGCTTTTCTTTTTGGGAGAGAGAGAATATGCCAAACTTATACAGGCTTATTCTGTCCTACATAGGCTGTACACTAATTGAAAGCATGGCTTTCAACATCTAAAGAAAAAGGGTCCAAAATGTTGAAAATTTTTCAGGTAAACCTTATAATAATCAATGTCATATAAGTAGTGGGAGTAGGAGACAATGTGGATAGCTAAAAACTCTCAACCACCACATATAACAAACCACCTTCAACAACCACACAAAAGAGTAGTTGATGGATCCCTCTTGGAGTGATGGCCCCACATTGTATTGCTTGGAAGGGCCTCAAAACTTTCATGAAGAGATTAGGATTGCCCTACCTTTTCATGAATTCAATGGCTTCAATTCCTAATCCAATCCATTTCTCAGTCAAACTTATGGGGAAAACAACAACTCCTCTCTCAGCCACTAAACTCCTACCCATCCAAAAGTGAGGTTTTTCAAGATTTTTGTTAAAGGTCCCTTGTAATTTACAGAACATGGGATGGAGGGAAGTAAGATATGGAAGTAAAAGCAACTTGAACAAATGTTAGTTTTTAGTTCCAAGAACAAAATTTCTTCAGTCTAACTTTCCAGGAATGCAGATAAGCAGATTTGCCAGGCAGATATGAGTTAATTCTTCTGATCAGATAAGTCAAAACTCATGTCGTGAAGAAGAAACTGCATTCTCATTACCTATCAACTTAGTGTAATTGTAACACGAATCTTGTAATCAATCAAAAACACATTAGAGTTACAAAATCAAGAAGATGTTCAGGGGTAAAAATCCAGGAGGATTCATATGCCTAATCTCTCTCCTGTTATCCCATTAGACTGCAAACTCTGCTGCTCAATTTCAAAAACAAAAAGGAAACAGAGAATAAAAATCTCTTATTAGGAATTCTCAAGTGGCCTACCCAGCTCCAAGTCCCTTCCGCATGCTTTCACTATAATTGTACCATCCCTTGAATCTAAACGTGGTAATTCTGGAAGGCCACCAGCAACCAAGAAGCTCAACCACAATAGCTCAAGAGACTTCTTTAGCTGCGGCTATAACAGCTTCTACTGTGATGCCAAACTCCTTGTATATTTTTCCTGCAGGTGCACTAGCCCCAAATCGATCAATTCCAATGGCCTTTCCTTTAGCTCCAACAATCTTGCTCCAGCCAAATGTCGATCCAGCCTCAATGCTAACTCTAGCTGTTACAGCAGCTGGCAGGACACTTTCCTTATACTCGTCAGATTGGTCGTCGAAAAGCTCCCAAGAAACAAACGAGACAACTCTAACTGCCTTTCCTTCCTTCCTAAGTTCATCAGCAGCCTTTGCTGCAATTTCCAACTCTGAACCAGTTCCAATCAAAATGACATCAGGATTTTTACCCGACGAATTGTCTGATATGGTATAGCCTCCCTTCTCCACACCTTCAATGGAGGTTCCAGGAAGTTGGGGCAGTTTTTGTCGAGAAAGAGCAAGGACTGATGGTCTCTTTCTGTTGAGGACAGCCACCTTGTATGCACCAGCTGTCTCATTGCCGTCGGCTGGACGGAGCATCAATATGTTGGGCATTGCTCGGAAACTTGCCAAATGTTCAATAGGCTGATGAGTTGGTCCATCTTCTCCAAGCCCAATTGAGTCGTGGGTCATCACATAGATAACTCCAGCTTCAGACAAGGCAGAGATCCTCATGGCTGCTCTCATGTAGTCAGTGAACACAAAGAAGGTTGCACAATAAGGAATGAGGCCAGGGCTGTGAAGGGCAATTCCATTACATATGGATCCCATACCATGTTCACGAACACCAAACCTTACATTACGCTCTTCTGGTGTGTTCTTTTGGAAGTCACCAAACATTTTGAGAAGGGTCATATTGGATGAGGCAAGATCAGCACTGCCACCAAGCAGACCTGGGAGAACCTTTGCAAGAGCATTGAGATTTTGCTGAGAGAGATTTCTGGTGGCATCAGCTGGGCTCTCAGGGGTGTATGTCTGAAGAAAGAGACTACAGAAGTTAGAAACATATTTGAGGAAGTACAGTCCTATGCAAAAGATTTCACCAATGAATAAAGTTTCATGTGCTATTTTGACAGAACAAAAGAATATGAAGTGTTAATCATACTTCATTTACATCCATTGCTCATTTTCTAGACAAAAGTATGACATGTTCTGGAAAGAGTTTTCTTACATTATACTCATTGTTCATCATTCATATCCTCTTAATATATCCCAAATTTCAAAATTGATCTCCCAAGCTATTCAAATATTCATTAATGAATATGGAAAATTTGTTAGCACACTAAGATGATTAAGAATAACAAAAAGGCCAAAGAACCACTCACAGGTAGAGCCTTCTCCCAACCAGCTGGGAGTTCACCAGTGATGATAGACTTCAGTTCAGCCGCTTCCTCTGGATACTTCTTCTCATATTCAGCAAACTTGGCGCTCCATTCAGCTTCAAGGGCAGCACCCTCAGGTACATGTCGGCTCCAATGTCTGTGCCGTAAAAAATATCGAAATCACTAGGCATTCAACTAAAAGAAAAAATGCTAATCCTTGATCAGGTAAGGTAGCCAAGACATCCTTACTTCTTCACATCCTCGGGCACGTGGAAAGGCTCATAAGGCCATCCAAGGTTCTTTCTGGTGGCTTCAACTTCCTTAGCACCCAATGCACTTCCATGCACGCTGTATGAGTTGGCCTTGTTGGGGGATCCAAAACCGATGGTAGTTGTAACCTGCTCAGATTTGTTTTTCAAAAATGAAAAATCAGCAAAAGAACTATTTTCCCTTCAATGAATTTCTGAAAAAAAAAAGAATAAAAACAACTTGATGCACATTTAAACTAAAAATGATATTTTTACTGTCTGTAGAAACAATGATATGAAAACATTATACGAGAATTTTTTGACTCATTTCTTCCTTGATGCGACTTCCAATCACCCTAACATACAAATGAACATCTGACCTTGATCAGAGTGGGCTTGTCTTTCACAGCCTTTGCTTCCTTGATGGCAGCACGAATTTCATCATAGCCAGTGTTACCATTCTTCACCCAGATGACATGCCAACCAAGAGCCTCAAAACGGGTGTCAACGCTCTCAGTAAAAGCAATTTCTGTATCACCATCAATAGAGATGTGATTGTCGTCATAAAAAGCAATCAGCTTTCCGAGTCCCCAGTGTCCAGCAAGAGAGCAGGCTTCATTTGATATACCCTCCATTTGACACCCATCACCGAGGATAACATACCTGTGTAGGTGCCAATGCCATTAGTCAAACAAGTCAAATAAGGGTTTAATCCTTGATCAAAGAACACAAATGATGGGGCAAGTAAAGCAGTTCTCTTACGTGTAATGGTCGACAATCTCGCTATCTGGTTTGTTGTAACGGGCAGCTAAGTGCCTCTCTACAAGTGCCAAGCCAACAGCATTGGCAATACCTTGACCAAGAGGACCTACACAAAAGTAAGAGAGGAAATCACAATCAGTTTGATAAATCTCAACTCAGTTTATGAAACCAAATTCAGAAATTTCTGGACACAATTCTCACCAGTAGTGACTTCAACACCAGGTGTCTCAAAGTTCTCAGGATGACCTGGTGTCTTGCTTCCCCATTGACGGAATTGCGTCAAATCCTCTTCCTGTCAAATATATTCTGTTCAGCTAAGAAAAATATGAAATGCTTATGGGACTACTGAAATACACCATGCAACAAAATACTATTTCCCCTGAAAGATTGGCTTCATAGACGAGCAAAGAAAAATAAAGATAAAAGAATTACACCGAACTAACTGCGGACAACAAATCACTAACCTAGTTCTTTTTTCTCAATCCAGAAAACTAAATCAAGACACAAATCCCATAATTAAGCTCAAAAAATCAAATCTTTGACAATTTTCTCTCCGAAATAACACAACTTAATCAACAAACAAAAGCCCAGCAAACCCAGATCCAAAAAATTAAAAAACTATAACCAAACCAAATATCAACAGCCCCACATAGATCCATCACACACAAAGAGCAGATTGCATCTTATGTATTTGCGAATAAAGAATATCAAGAAATGAGCTGAAAAGTACTACTAAGTTATAAGGCCAAATAGTCGACCTTGACGGCGTCGTATCCAGCCAAGTGAAGAAGCGCGTACTGTAGCATACAACCATGTCCAGCGGAGAGCACAAACCGGTCACGATTAAACCAATAGGGATTCTTAGGGTTGTACCTCATCACCTCGTCGTACAATATATGACCCATAGGAGCACAGCCCATGGGCAGACCGGGATGTCCAGAATTCGCCTTCTCAACGGCGTCAATTGCCAAGAAACGGATCGTGTTGACTGATTTCTCGACGAGCTCGGTGTCGGTTGTCTTCTCGAGGGTTTCCACGGCTGCGGAGGCCCGGATGGGGAGGCGGGTGGTGGTGGGGCCTCGGCGGCGGATGGCGGCGGCGGCGGAGGAGGTGGATTTAAGACCGGAGAAGGAGGGGAGGGAGAGGGAGGAGGAGGTGGAAGCGGGGTGGGCGGAGCCATGGCGGGGGATGGAGGAGCGAGAGAGGATGGCTTGAGAGAGAGTGAGAGATGAAGAAGAAGCCATGGCTCTGCTTTGCTTTCTTTTATTTCTTGTCTTTGTGTTTGTTGAAGAGAAATGAGTTTGGGAGGATAAAAAGAATTCCTTATGAGATGTGGGTTTTTATTTTCTTTTTTATTTTTATTTTTATTTTTTTGACTACAATTTCCAAATCATTTTGTTCTATTTTCCTATTGTAAGTTGACAAAAAAGAAAAAAGAAAAACGAAAAAAATACCATTTAAAGGTCAACTGTGAATTTATAAAAAATAAATTATACACACTTGTATTGATATATACAGTATTAAGATTAAATCAGATGTAACTTGAGTTCATTTCAATGTATTTGATATTCTCATACGTTATTTTTTAAATTTAAAAATATTAAAAATTATTACTTTTTAATTTTCTTTTTATTGTGGTGAAATTATAATATTTTATTATAAGCTTTAAAAAATAAGTTAAAATATGTCTTGTTTTTCTCAATAAATTTAGCTCAGTAGCCCCCAACAACATTTTGTTTCTTGTATTAATAAATAAATTTTGGGATAATAAACTACAAATAATATATTAATACAATTTAATATTTTGAATAAATTTTATTTTGTTTATTAGGTGATAATTACTATGCATGAATATTTTGTGTACATAGCTGGGGGGATGGGGGTGGTGGTGGTCGGTTTTGAGGAAGGGGAAAGAAAAAGATTTGGTGAACTTTTGAAGAGAGAGAAGGGCTATCTTTGGCTTATTGTGCCTCCCTAGAGCTGTGTTTCTCTTGCCTTGTCTTGTCGTCTCTCTCTCTCTCTCTCTCTCTCTCTCTCTAAACATATATATAGAGAGAGAGAGAGTGGTGAGATATTATAATATTTTATTTTTATTTTTTAAAATTTTGTTGGAAGGTTAGCAAGGGATGAGGTAGTTAATGACATGATCGTCTGAGGCGGCGGCGGAGAAACTGCAGAAAAAATTGGGTTCACTGTGTGAGAAGTAGGAAGTCGCAGCTGATGAAATTACATTTACCACCACTCCATATTCTATTAACTAGCGTGAAGCATGAGACTTTATCAGCGCTCATATATATATATATATATATGAGGGGACAGAAATTTTAAACGTGATTGAATCTTTTTTTAAGAATAACAGGCAAAAAATTATTTTTAATTATATAAAAAATATTTTTTTTAAATATGTAATAAACAAATTTATATTAGTTGATAAAGGGCAGCCGCCCCTCCGTTCGTTCCCAGGAGATAACGATTAAAAATTGAAAATTTTAAATTATTTATCAACAATAATTATATAATTACCACTAGCAAAAGCCTATAAATATTATTTTTTCTGAACAACCATTACTTTCTCTGTAAATTGCGAGTCAAATATAACGCCATTGTTCTTCAAATTTTCATTTAACTAGTATGAAATTTAGAATGAGATAGCGCAAAGAACAAGAAAGTGATGAGTTGGTGGAATTCACCAACATTTCGGAGGTAAAAATTGGTGCAGTTTTACTATTGAATACCCTGTCACAAATATTGGGTATGTTGAAAAAGACAAAATTTGGCTCAAGAACCAATGTACGCAGCTCAAAGTTGACGTTGTACAAGGTGAAAGAAGTCCAAGGTGTCCAAGGGCAAGATCAATAGCCTACTGCACATATATGTTCTGATGAACCAATTTCAATTTTAAAACAAAAAAAAAGAAGAGAAAAACAAAAAGACTTGTACGAGGTAGTCGATTTGCTACACTTTCTCAGGTTAGAATAACCAGTACAACATAAAATGTGCAAAAGTGTTGTGTTTTCAGTCAGTTTACCCAATATTAGAGAACGTTGTTGATTCACTGGTGTAGACTTTAGCCCAGACAAGACGTCGCCAAAATTTGAGCTCATATGCCACAGGAAAGCCAAGCCATGAGCTAAAAGGCTATGACTGTTGTTGCTTAGATGCGTGAATTAGAGAGGTAAGAGATGGACCCAGTGGCCACCTTGGTCGAAGATCAAACTGATTCATTAAGCGACATCAGACTTTTCAGATTTGATGAATGAAATGAGGCATATGATTTCATGCAATTAACAACAACAATCAAGGAAAAAGAGACGAACCATGGTGTCCTCAGGTTCACAGGCTGGTGGCGGAGGGTCATATCTTCCCGTGTGGAAATGTTCAATACCAGTCCAAGCAATCATCACGCCTATCATAAAAAGACAGAAATAAGAAAGTTAAAGGACACCATGATCGGCTCAAAGTTTTATTTCACTCGTAGTGCATGGGATATTTTGTTCACGCATTCTCGAAAAATTCATGATAACTTTCCTTTCACACACAGTGGTTCCAGACTCAATCCTACGAGCTCATCAAAAAGCATAACCAATCTGAGTTGGATCACCCTTTTGAGAACACCAGCGGAATTCACTGAGTTAAACCATTTTTTCCTTTTTTTTAGTTTCTTATGCAGGAAAATTCAGTTGTATGATAACAAAGTAGCTGCCTTCTGTAATAAATTAGTTGGTCCATCTCTTATGTTTGCTGATCACCACATTCATATCCAAAGTCTGTACAGCATAACAAATTTACTTTTTAACTGGGACGTTATGGAGCAACAGTTCTATAACCAGCATAGCACAATCTGACAACCATAACTGGTTGGAGGCAACACCTCCAGAGACTACCTATACAAGATAGGATATAGGATAGATGTTATGGACCACAATATTCAGATAGGACTGAAAACAGAAATGAAAAGAAAATGGCAGCCCTCCACTTAATATGGTGGAGTAAGACCAATGAGAATGTATTTCACGGACCAAATACTCTACAGAAGGTTCAATCTTCAATGCCCATTCAATTGCTCATTCCCACTTTTCTTCTAAATGCAATACTGCAACTCTCTGCACGAGGTCTATGTGTGAATAACTTCTAAGGAATCAAAGAAATATAGATTCATTGTGTGGGTACTATCACAACACACACAATCAAAAAGCTAAAGGAGAAAAAGCATCACAAAACTGATTACCTGGAAAGAAGCAGCAATATCAGCCCTGGCCCTTCTATCTTCACTACCAGCTGAACAAATGGGGATTCCAGCATCACTGCACAGTGTCAATGAAATTTCACCCAGTGTGAAGGCCAATATATGTGAAAGACATAGTTTATTTGAATGAGAAACCAAAGCATCAATCTGCAAGAAGTGCATAAATAGAAGATTATCTCTAGTGCACTACACTTGACATGTTTATCAGTACGCAACCTGAATATTTCGAGTCTGTTTGGTTCTCATTTCACAAGATAAATACAAAAAGGTATTTTGAGTTGATTTCATATTGAATATGATGTTCCAGAAATTCTGGAACTCCGTTCGCTAAGCTTGAGTTGAATATTGATGGCGGCTTATGAAAACAAGGAAGTGTTTGGTTGACAAATGGATTCTATTAAACAAGGAAAGAATGTGAGCTTCAGCATGTATTTAGATTTGTTCTCAAAATTGCAAGAGGGAGATTTAACACCAAAATCTATACTTTTGATATGAGGTTGTTTTAAGCTAATTTTCCAAAACTTTGAGCATGGTTTTTCCTTTCAAACATCCATGCATGAATCAGTGTCAAATCAAGATATAAGATTTTTTTTTTTCTTTCAGAAAACGCAATACCAACCATAAACCAAATGGATCAGTTTTCACAAGTTTAGGGATGAAGAATGAGATTACAATGCAAATACTTCATTACTAACAGAATCATCCTGATAAATATGATTTTATTCATTCAACAGCCAATAAGGCAACTTACAGTTTTATCATACCAAAACGAGTAGAAGCACTGGACACAAAGAAGTAGACTTAGAATTAGAAAGCAGCACTAGATTCGTAAAATGGTGTAGATTTTTTACTGTCAGAGGGAAGTTCTCGAGCATTGTTAATTTCCTATTTACTTGGTCAGATCCAAAGCAAAGCAAAGCACCATCATCCGTGAACAAGAAAGGGTATATTTTTCGTTAAGGAGTGAGATTAAATCAAGAAACAATATACATCACAACTTCTAGGCAACTAATCCCATAGATTGATAATTTATGTGCAAATGAACATCGCAGCTTAATCAGACTAATTCTGACTTCCTCATGGAAGAAGTTCTATAATACTTCTTAAGGACCCAAAAAGCATCAACACGATACAAATTAAAACAGCAGCAGCAAAGATGCTTATAAATGTAAGTATTCAGAGAAAAAACAGTAAAATGGCAGGGAAAGTTTGGCACTTGAGTCTTCAGACCTGCATATGAGAAGTTGCAGTCTTTATGCTGTTTCATAGGGATCTATGGGACATCATAATATCAACCTGTAGGCCAAAAAGTTCAAACCCAGAATGATGCAAATCAGATTAACAATCATAAGATAGCTTGCCTTAAATATAATGGAATTTGCATCACCCTCTCGAGCCAGCTCCTCTACAGCAGGGCCCCCGCTCTTCCTCATATCAAGACCAAGCCATTTTGCAGTCTTGTTATATGCCTCACCAATTGCATCATCTATCGTCGTCCCAAGTTGTACATAGTGGCCAAGATCGTGTGCAAGAATAAGAAGATTATGACCTCCTAAGAAAACACAGATTGAAAAGGCATTGTAAGCTCTATGGCCAGATGTGTGCAAAAATATTACTAGTGGAAAGCCTACATGACCTAACTATTGCATGTAGTATCCATGAAATAAAAAAGAAATGAGAAACCTCCTACTCCAATTATTACTAGAAACCTTGTTGGAACTTTTTGTATCTCTCTCACATGTAATGTTGCATGTAAACTAATTTGAGCAAAAATAGAATAACTTTTTTTCAGTAATCACCATACCTGATATAAGCAAGGCCATGAAAGGAAACTGCAACTCCCTTTCCACTAACCTAGATGAAAACTATATGTTAAGCCTTCAACACGTAATAAGCCTATTACATGATGGACATAAACAATTTTTACGTTTCCCTTTTACTTTTTATTCAGATTAAGAGCTATTCAAGAAAGTTTCAGTTGTAGGAGAAATGCAGGCTTGGGCACTAGAAGGATTTGGTTTAGCTCATTACAACCACATGCTCATATTTGGGTTGGTTTTTGTACTTAAGCACATCTATATCCACTGCTATTGAAGATGATAATATGGAAGCATCCATCTTTATTGCCATGGTTGAATTACATAAATCAGTGAATTAACAACATCATTGTTCGGCCTGTAATTTGAGACAAATCCAGGAGACAAAAAAATTTGCATCAAGGATATTTAGCACACTAAAAACATAACCATAGACCAAAAAAGCTATCACTCCAGAAAATGCACAAATTGAAAGTTAATTTTATATGGAAACTGATTTCATTTTACAATTCACAGCATTAAAAAGATTATTATAGAAAGAATTCGCACTGCCAGCTTTTGAAAGCCTTTGAAGAAGAGTTGGAGGTAAAAAAGGAAACTTAGTGTTATATTCAGACTATAACACTTAAACTGATAAAGTCCACTTATGCTCTCACTTTTAGCTATAAAATAATTATATTATTAGGGTTATAACAGGTATGTCAAAAATTCCAAGAAACTTTTTGAGAGATTTATAATTTTATAATAGTAAATAAATAGATAGACATAGATAGATAAATAGAGATAGCATGGAGATAAATCATCCTCAATTTTAAATAGGAAAAAACAAAGGACACCAATGCAAAGTGATGAAATTTGAAATTAAAATCAGTACGTAGAAGTTCAAATTAACATACTGATCCACATATTCTGTTCTTTTTCATAAATTTCATCGTTACCTGGCTACCAAAGCATGGGCTTCCATGTGATGGACACCAACAATGGGTAAAGCACAACTGCCAGCAAGTTTCCGAGCTTTCCTCACTCCAACTGCATGAAAATGCAATAAGAATGCAGTACAAGGGCCTTCATGATAAGCCACAAGGTTCATATGAACACAATAAAAATGCTTTGATCTATGGTTCTTCCTGTATATCCAATTACTTTGGGACAACTGTGGACGTAAAATATTTATATTGAGGACAAAACCATAATGCTAGATTTATGATGAAGAGACGCATTTTCCTTTTTTTTTTTTGGCATAGCCAACTTGAGCCATGAAGGAAGAAGTAA
Source organism: Paulownia fortunei (assembly GCA_019321725.1). Classification (NCBI taxonomy): domain Eukaryota; kingdom Viridiplantae; phylum Streptophyta; class Magnoliopsida; order Lamiales; family Paulowniaceae; genus Paulownia; species Paulownia fortunei. Next base: position 17,243 of record JAGSPU010000086.1, on the reverse strand, counting down.
GAAAGACACTCCGGACAGGGCAGAAAGAACAAGATACAGATGAAAGAGCGACAGGGAAACAGAAGGTTCAGCAACAAATTACCACGCAGACAAAGGCTTAACCCAGGACCAATTGTAACAGCAACTGCAGAACGATCTTCCTCAGTTACTTTAGCTTTATCAAGAGCCTCTTGCACTACCTGCCGACAGAGAGCATCACATAGGTCAGAGGAGAAGCAATATAACAGCACCGAAATACACCATTACAACTCTCTACTTTTTTTCTCCCTACTCAAAGTTCTCATCTTCAGCTGATGAAATCGACAGGTGATGGTTAAAGTAATGAAACATGCGGCATTGACAAAGAATTATCGCCATCATATTATGCAATCAACAAAAAACTGTGAGTTGACTGGCAGCCATATGCAGATTGGCAAGACCAAAATTATTGACAACATAAGAATACCTGAGATGCAAGGATATGTACGTAACAGAGATTGACAACATAAGAATATTTTGTAGCTGAGTTTGTCATAATGAATATGGCAGAATATTAAAATAGGATTCAAGCACTTATCACAAATTGGAGGAACAAGGGTTAATTGAGTGTGAGCTGGGCTTGATCAAATGATAGGATCTCATTTATGCCAGGGATGCACAGAAGAGCATCCTGGACAAGAAAAATCAAAAGTTGGGAGAAAAAAAATTAAAATAAAATGCAATTACTGAAAGAAAACCTGAAAAGGTCTAAAGACTCCCAGTGGAAGACACAGATCCATGAAGCAAGTCAGTAAATAGATAAAAGGGTGTACCAAGCACGCAAGATCTTATACCTGATCTATCACTTGTGAATGCGCTTCTTCTGCCATTTTAAGAGCAACTCCTCCGTATTGGGCGAGCAGATCTTCCTTGATGGAGCAGAATAGTAAAAATAAGCATAAGTAATCATTATGTGTAGATTCTGTAGATCATACTCAATGTGAACAAGATTTCAGATATTGCCAAAACACAAATATTTTTACTTCTCAGAAAAAGTTAGAACTAACAACTAAGGTTGCTTGGCAATCAAAATAAAGGAATCCACAAATGCAAGATGCTTAACCACAATTATCCTCACATAGCATCACAGAAAAAAATAGAACTAAAAAATAACTGTTGCTCAGCAATCAATATGCATGAAACCAATGCACTTTAATCCTTCTTATGATTAGTTAAAACTTAAAAAACCATACACCTGTACAACCAGTGTGTCAGGTCATCAAGATCAAAGTCCATAATCTATGCTACATTGAACTCATATTGAGATTCAAGGACTCGGGAGCAGCATGCAGACCCTTTGATCTTGGAAATATACTCTATTTTATGTAACAGGTAAATACTGCAACTTATGACACCAAGTCTCATCATTTAAAATACCAAGTTTCATGAATTAAGCTAGGTTAGAATGATTCTCCAAAATAGGTGACCAATTTGTCCCACATTGAGTGGATTAAGAAAGTGAGGTGGCTTTGTAAGAGATTGCTAATCAATCATGAGCAAAAATTAGTTAAGCCTTTTGGGCGGTTGAATCAGCCTAAATCCATGGTGCTTGTGTAAATTCCGGCCATGAAATGACAAATGGTTTCATAGTTGGTAATAATTCAGGACAAGGTATTGCACCTGATGTACATGGTGGGAGCCACCTGTAGAATCCTATGGCAATCTAACAATGGGATTGCAAGGCGCCATCCAGTCCCATATCAGGTGGGAGAAGAAAGCAGGATCACGTATGAGCACCAATCACTTGAGCCTTTAGGGCAGCTGACTTTTCCTATTTCATCGTGCTTGCGGGGAGATCAAAGCATCACCTCGCTAGATTGAGAACTCAAGTCACCAGGAATGACAGAATGTGACTCTTTCTGAAACAGCTTTAATTGAACCAAGTAATATGTTGTTAAAGCGCTTCTACTGCTCACTCAATAGTCTGACTCCATGACTCTCGCTCGCTGGTTTCGTTGGCAAAGACAATGCCAATCCCAACATGGTGATATATTCTTATTATAACCCTCTGCTTCAACTATATCAGATTGTGTCTTTCTCTTCATAGGTTTACGAGTAATCACAGTTCCCTAATGATTCACAGAAGGGCATATTTGAATGTTGTCTTGTTAATCAATAGACGTCCAAATTATTTCCAATCACTTTATGGGCTTGAGTTAAGAAGAATTTAACATTTTCCAACCAAGGGCATACCATTTTGATAGTGGTGAATCTAAAAACAAGTGAAAGCCCAGGAAACTTGTGTTAAAACTTAAAATCATTTGTCCAATATCCATGTATAAGAAGCAAATTGTTCTTCGAGCATGATAAAGTTTTAGCCCCATAAAAGGCAACTTGTCGAATCTCAATCAATTGTTCCAATAAGGTTAATTGATCAATTGACTATAAGAGCATACACAAGGTTGAATTTTCACTCGCTCCCTAGATGCTGAATTTCAAAAGATGTCTATCTAGAATTGCATGCTTCAACATTGTATTTTCGTACTAATTGAGAAACTCAACAGCATTATATCCAAGAATTTTCTGCCTTCCAATTGAGATAATGCATTTACCTGCTACATCAATGGAAGGCGATAGTAGTTAGCAAACTTTCTTTTTCATTTTTTTCTTTTTTATAACTTTATTCCTTTATGTCTTCTTTTTTTCAATAAGCATAAATGATGCCACAATTCATTCAGTATAAGATTTTAGTAATAAACTTGTTAAATCAACTAAAAAAAGTGATCAACTTGCGACTAGCAATCAAATAAGGATATGTGAAATATTTGACCATAGTCCACATCAAATGGTTAGTTAATCATACGAGTACATTTGAATATCTTACCACTTTTTAACATGCTTGTTGCTCGATGTAATAAGCTATTAAATTGTCAATGAGAAAAGAGCTCAAAACAGTTAAAATACCGAGCTTTATCCATAATAGATTCTTGTAAATTGTCTGTTGGCCATCTAATGAGGACACGCAAACATCAAAGGCTAGAGGCTAAGCAATCATAGCCATCATCCGAGAAAAGTAACTTAAAATATGCATAAAGTTAAAACAAACCCATGCCGATGGGCACCAGCAAAATTCAACCAAATACCAGCAAAGACTATCATAAGCCTCTAATATCACTCATACCCCAAAAAGAAAAGAAAAAAATACCAGAAAGCAGGAACACTATTACACATCTATATACACCTAAGAAGACACAACTTGGCTAAGAATTTGACCATTGCTTCGAACATATCATAACATAACATTCAAAAGAATAAATTTTTTATCATTGCTTTCACAATATAACCACGACCCACAAATTTTCTGTTGGGAGATTTGGTAGGTGTAATATCGAAATGGCTAAAAATATCTAGGCAAAGCAACAACTTAAAATCGAGGTAAGAATTAGACTCTTTTTCTTTAAAACGAAATTGTCCCACACTTAGTGCTTACAGAATATGACAATCACTTCCCAAAATACCATGATTTTATATCTTGTGATAATTGTACTACAAATCATAGGAACGTCGAACTATAAAAGTATTTAGAACTCTTTTACGAACTTAAAAGAAAGATAAGAAGAGAATGAACAGGATGAAGATAATGAAATTTGGAGATCTATTTATAGTTTTCGAAGAGTTGTGATGCCAATTTGTGAGTGGGTGCAATTTTTGATTCAGATCAATATGAGCCGTACGATTGCCATCCCTCTGCGAAAATTAACATCCTTACAGTGAACCCCATTTCAATAATCAATCACAACCATCCAATCTCAACTCTCTGCGAAAATCCACACCCCTTAAGATGAGCTATTATCAATCGAACGGACATGTCAACGATTCGATCCAATCCGTTATCGAGCCATTTTGGTTCAATTTCTGAAAATTTTTAAGCCCATGTGGACCTTTAAAGCGTCTAATGCAACCTTTGCGACGTGCGCGCGGGTGCAGGCTCTCGTAGCTCCTTAAGCTATCTTTAGCACAATCCTCGTAGCTCCTTAAACTAGCTAAAACTAGTCAAAAGATCACTATAATGCATCATAGGAAAGCTCCACTTGATTACTTTTTAGTAAAGTGAGATTCTATATATGTATGATAAAGTTGCTCCACTTTTCCAACGATGAAATTTGAATTTTTATATTTTCAACTTTTCATGTTCAACTATTTATTTAATTAATTTATTTCATCCATTAATTTTTTATTCACTCCAAATTAATTTTGAGAAATTAAATATACTAATCTTATTTACTTATGGCATAAATTATATTTAATCAATTTATATTTATTTTTATAAAATAAAATTCACTTTATTTGTTGGTTGGGTCAATCCCACTTTCAATACCATTTTCTTACACTTTCATCAATGTTCACAAATAATCAAGACACACAAAAGAAATAGACCAAAAAAAAGAAAGTAGTATACACAACACTTACACTGCAGCAGTGTCATCACAGCTAGTTTCGATGCCCAAAACAACCAACTCTTCATCTTGGCCGAATGCCTTGATGATTTGGCCTTTCGGGGAACAAGAAAACTGGGCTGAAAGAGGATTGAATGAAGCACGGAGAAAAGGCGGTATGGATGTACTCAATTTACGGTGGCCCTGAAATTCTTGGAGAGGTCTGATGAAATGGAGCGAAGATTTGTGAAGAAGGGTTAGGCGGGGAATTGTGGAGAAGAGAGAGGGTACCAAAGATGCCATGTGAGATTGCAAGGGATAATTTCAAGAGGGGTGTTGTGAATTCAGTATTTGAATTTTGAATGGCCATGGAGGGTGATAATGTAATGTTTTTTTTTTTTGGGATATGGGGTGTTTGAGAATTATGAAAGAATCTCAAGGCCAATTTGCATTGCAATTTTCTTTGCACTCGAATATTATTTTATGCCAAGATACAGACTCAAAAATTATCTTTATATGCATATCGACTCCTACCCTATCATAAATAAGAATTTTGAAACATCATAATTTGAATAATTGTTGGATAATCAAATTTTTGTTTTATAAACCAGATATTTCAATTGAATTTTGAAGTTAATTAAAAAACTTTTAAATTTTAACTAGTACTTTTATATAATACATCATACGGAGGAAAAATTTATCATCATTTGGTAGCTGTTATTACATCTTCGGAAGCTCATTTATTAAGGTTGTACATGATTTATGTTAGAAAGAATTGTCATATTTTCACCCCATCAAAGCTGTCATATTCTAAATGACTCCACATTAACGAACTACTACTATTTATGAAAGAAAGAGCAAAAGAATCACACAAAGATGTTTCCTCGGGCAACTTTTACCCCAAGGCTACATCGATACTTAGTACAAAATCAGATCATCAATCAATAAATATGCAGCCAAAAAGTTGGACTAAGCTTTCAAAAGGATCTTCTCAGGATGGAGCAGAAAATATAGGTTTTTTTTTTTTTAAATATTAAAGATAGTAGATAAAAAAGTATTTTTAATTTTTCAAAAAGAATAAAATTTTAAATTTAATAATTTCATATATAAAATTTATAATAATTTAAAAAAAAATTGGAGTTGAGAGAGAGCAACCGCCTCCTGCCCACCAGCCGCTTAGTAGATGATTCATTGTACAAAATACCACCTAATTTTTTTTCTTGTTGGTCAATAGATAAGTGTTTTGGTTAATTATGATAGTACTACATTCAAAATTATGATAGTAATTACTTTAATTAAATTGAATTGAGTTCAAAAAACTTATCTGAAACTCATTATTTGAATAAGTCCCGCACGAAAAGCAGTTCGACTTCTCTACGACAAAATCCCAAATGTTCCATTTGTGAGGCACCATCATTTCATGGCACCTAGGTACTATTTTGCATCAGTCTTTGTTGATCTCTACGCATAAATAGTTTGCATATCCCCTGAACCTGTTTTCACTCAACTTTCTGCTTTCTGCTTCTCTCCGCTTTCACCTCTCTATCACTCTACTCTCTCTCTTTCCAAGAAAAATGGAGACAACACAGGAGTCCAGCCATCATACTGAAGTTTCTGTTGCTTGCTATGATCCCAAGGTACATGCAGTATCAAAAACTTGCATTTTAGAGTTTCTTTTTGCTTATTGTATAATGTATAATTGTATGGATCCATGGTGTTTTGGAGCATAAGACTTTTAAACAGGCACAACTATCTTCTACCTTGGTTCAGCATTTTGTTGAATCTTGACATGTATTTTGTTTAAGCATCTTGTATAGCATCCATGGATTTTCTTGTTCCTGTTTTTTGGTCCACAATCTTGCTTTGAAACCTCCTTTTCTCCGTGTGATTTCTTCTGCTTTTGATCAAAATAAAAAAATTATACTACATGGTGGTTCACAAGCACATTGTCGAGATGGTTTTCATCTTCCTGTACTTATCAGATAATCTTGCTCTGCCCTTCGGCTTTTTTTTTCCATTGGTTTGTTTTCATAGCAATAAGTGTACAATATAATCATCGACAATTTTTTTTTAAAAGCAGATAATTTATTCTTTACCAGGATTTCATCTTTTGCATGTCTATTTATTAATAGTTAGCTTTTTATAGACTTGATCTTCACTGAGCTCGACCTGTCTCATGCAGGAAAGGGAGACTGGAATTCTGGATGCTTGCACAAAAGATGGGACGATCCATAAGCACGGAAAACCAGCAATGAAAGGGAAAACTGGTGGATGGAGAGCAGGAATGCTACTACTTGGTATTTACCTCTTGTTATCAGTATGTATTTGGTTGAATGGCATCAATGCCGCAGACCTTTAGGGAAATTTCTTGCTATTGAGTAACAGGAAACAGTAAATGATGACAATTTCAGAATAGACATTGAATTTCCAGTTACCAAATAAATGAGAAGAAAAATAATCTATTCTGACTCGACAGGAAATATGGTATTCAAGGTTACTCGTTTCTTATTTCTGAAACCAAATCGAATTTTAACTTAAAAGAGAGTACGATTTAAACAAAGCACGAGCTTATTGAAGGTCCCAATGAATAACTAATGCTCCATTAGCTAATGGCATCATCTTGTTTTTCTGTCATGTACTATATCTTTTGAATCTTTTAGAGTGTGTTCAATTTGTTTGTTGTTCAGTAAGTGAAGGGCTTGCTGCACTTGCATTTACCGGAGTGGAAGTGAATATGGTTCTTTTCTCAAAATCTGTGTTAAGGCAGTCCAATGCAGATGCAGGAACGAGATTTAGTACATGGATGGGAACCCTTAACATCAGCACTCTGTTTGGTGCTTTTCTCAGTGACTCATACTTGGGAAGATACCAGACTTGTGTTGTGTTTCAGTCCGTTCTTGTCCTTGTAAGTGAGCGTGCTTGTCAGCTAAATTGATGAGTTGAACTCGAGTAGTTTCTCCTTTGTTGTTCACAAACTCTCTAATAATTTTGAGTTACATTGCTTTTTCAGGGTTTGGTGCTATTGTCTTTGTCCACTCAAGTATTCATGCTTGAACCAAAGGGTTGTGGAAAGATTGGAGATATGTGCAACCAACCATCACCTGCAAAAGTTGCTAGTTTCTACATATCAGTATACTTGCTAGCTCTGGGAAGTGGTGCTATGGAACCAGCACTTGCAATATTGGGTGCAGAACAATTTGATGAAGAAGATTCTGAAGACAATAAATCAAAAACTGCATTTTTTAGCTATTACTATATATCGATGAACCTTGGATCGTTGATTGCACTGACAGTGTTGGCTTATATAGAAAATCTGGGGAAATGGGTGTTGGCCTTCTGGATATCAACCTCTTCTGGCTTCTTGGCATTGATTATCCTATTAACTGGGACTTGTAGATATCGACACACTAGACCTCCTCCTGGTAATCCCATTTCCAGGTTTTCTCAAGTCATTGTAGCCTGTGTGAGAAAACTAAAGCTTGATGTACATTCACATGGAGAAGGGCTCTACGAAGTTCATGGCAAGGATGAAGAGGAATCTGCTCGAAGAATATCACATACAGATGATTTCATGTAAGTTTTATTCAAAATTCATATAAACTGCACTAGTGAAGATTACTGATAGTGAGTCTAGTGACTTCAAAGACGTCAAAGGTACAGAGTCTTAACTATTAGTTCTTAACAGTAGGGGTGATATATATGTTTATCCGACAATGGGACATTTTAACTCATCCCAGGTTGGAGAAAGACAGCATTTCTTGATTTGCACTATTACTGTGCAACACTTATCCCTCATAGATGTCCTGATTTCTTGCAAATTAGTCTGAGTATGGTGCTGTTATCATATCATTGAGGTCCTGGGAAGATTAATTTTCACAATGGCCACTCATAAACTGTTTCGATTATTTCTGGCAACAGGTATCTTGACAGGGCAGCTGCAATGACTTCATCAGACAACATTTTATCATCCAGTAAAGGCCAAACTCCAAATCCATGGCACCTCTGCACAGTTACACAAGTCGAGGAAGTAAAATGTGTACTGAGGCTGCTTCCTGTATGGTTCTGCACCATTGTGGCATCTGTAGTATTTGTACAAGGCCTGTCTCTCTTTGTTGAGCAAGGAGCAGCTATGAACACACAGGTCTCCAATTTCCACATACCCCCAGCCAGTTTGGCTGCCTTTGCCATTATAAGCACATCAGCTTTTATCATCTGCTATGAGAAGGTAATTCTATCATTGTATCTCAAACTAACCAAGAAAGAGCCAACCCCGCCTAGCGAGCTACAAAGAATAGGAATCGGAATGGTGATCTCCATCATTGCCATGATCATAGCAGGTTTTGTCGAGCAATGTAGACTAAAGCATGCAAATGAGAGAGAAACAAGTTCTCTGAATATTTTTTGGCAAATTCCACAGTATGTGCTTGTGGGAATTTCAGAAGCATTCATGTACGTCGCACAATTGGAATTCTTTTCATCTCAGGTACCTGATGGATTAAAGAGCTTAGGCCTTGGTTTATCCATGTCTTCACCAGCATTAGGTAGTTTTCTCTGCACCATAATAGTGGCTCTGGTTATGAAGATCACAACAAAGCATGGGAAACCAGGTTGGATACCTCCAAATTTAAACGAAGGTCATATGGATAGATTTTTCTTCTTGTCTGCTGCTTTGATTGTTCTTGATCTTGTCCTCTTCATCACCTGTGCGAGCCGTTTTAAGTGTATAACACTAGAGAAACGAGATGAAGGAAATGAAAAACAGGGTCTGCCTTGACCTGATAAAAATTAACCTTTAGAAATTTGACTTACAGAAAGAATTTCTCTATGTTTTGAAATTATATATAGCCCCTGCGGTTAACAGACATCCAGAAATCCTAATAGAAGTTGGCAAATAACTATTGTACCCATGCCATTAAATTAATTGTTTAAAAAAAAAAAAAAAAAGTTGAAAATTAAAAAAAGTTTCTAAAACAATTTTGCCATTTCTTATTCTTTCATAATAAACATGAATCCTGATGATCCATAATATATTATTTATAAAAAAAGAAAAAAAAACAGCACCCAAACCCTGCCCCACCCCTACCCCCAAACACCAATCCACCTATCCCTACCTCATGCCAACCTCGCCACCTAACCTCGGCCAATAATCTTCGATGCCACTAGCCCCCGTCGCTATTGCCCACTCCCATGCGAACCTTGTACTAGGGTGGCTCCTCGAGCTGGGGTGGGGCTTGCGACTCCTCGGGCAGTGGATTCTAGCAGTTGCTGGTGGCTAGGTCAAACACTCAAAAATTTCTCAAAAATAATGTCTTTGCATGAAGATGTAGTTTTAATTATTCTAAACATTTAAACATGTAAAGAGGATGTTCAGAAAGAATAACCTAATTGAGAGAAGATGATTCTTCTTTTCTTTGTATTACTTTTAGAGATTATAGAGCTCTCAAGCCTCTACATCAATGAAAACGAATGGATGTTTTAAAAGTCAAAATAAATTATTTGTCTATTATATCTAGTGATATTTATAAAAATATCAAAAATAATAAATAGCAAAATAAATATCCTGAGCAAACAATTTTGCTTATGTCACATACTCCAAGTATTATTTGATATTTATATTCATTTAGTGTTTATGAAAGTGAATTATGGATCTATAAGTCTACAATGACAAACTCCAACAAATTTAGATAATTATTTAAATTCTTTAATTAATTAATTCAATTCATTAATTCTAGGATTATTCAACTAAAAAAATGGAATAGTACTTTTGATAATTACAGGATTAATTTACTGCGTAAAGCAACGGGTATTTCACCAATATAATCATTACATATATATATATATGGTTTAATCCTTCATAACGATTCATAACTAAAGCTAGATTTAATATTTTGTTAAGTTCTCTAATTATCTTTTCATCTTTATTTACCGTTAATTCATTAATAAATAATTAATTTATGATCATGTTATAAATTGAGTACTCAAACTATTCAATTTTAAAATTAATAAGAAAACTTTATATTTCTTCCACAGAAAGATATAAATTTCATATCTGAAGTTACATTACTAACTATTGAAATAAATATAACTTTATAACCACTCATGACTGAAAGATCAATCTATATATAATAATAAATTGATGTTATTTAAATTTTTAGAGACAATAAAATTTAAATAAAAATTTAAATTTTCAATCTCATATTGTCTAATTATATAAAGTGCTTTTATTATAATGTAAATATATCAATAGTCCGGATAATACTATCATATTCTTAATATTAATGGATCACAATAATAATGATTAAATTAAAGATCCTAACTTTCATTAATTCATTGTGTACTAATTTAATTTATTATCCATGAATTTAATCATCTCATTATACTAAAATTATGATCAAGGAATTTCAAAATATTCATAAGAATAACAATATACACAAAAATAAATACGAAATGTTATTTTATTAATTCAGCACAGAAATGCATAAAAACATGCTTTAGTACATTATCCCCCACAATAGTTCACACAGTAATTTATTCGCCAGGAGGGAATTACTTCGGCCGCCTCACACGGCCCAGTTACTTGGACATCATTGCAGCAATTTCTCTCACCAGTTTAGCAGCAACCATGGTTGTCAGCCCATCAACGGGGTCTAACTGTGGATTGTACTCAACCACATCTGCACCAACAATATCACCTTTAAGGTTTTGGATTATGTTGAGAACATCACGGAAAGATAAGCCTCCAGGTTCACGGTGAGATACTCCCGGAGCAAATGCCGGATCAAGACCGTCACAATCCACTGAAATATACACCCCTTTTGCACCATCACCACCGAGTGTCTGCCAACAAAAGAACATAAGACTCCAAGAGATAAGGGACAAATTGTCCTATTAAATATTTTAGCAAAACGTTGTTGATTTATCTTTATCTTGCACATACTATACTCGTTGGTGTATACCGTATATACATCTCACCGTATATTTACACACACTCACACACACATATATGTAGATACGTGTAATATGTGTAATGAGATGCACATTCTCACGTCAGCACATCATCAGGTGTAGCATTTCTTAAACCTTTCCCGTGTATTGCACAAAGGCCAAGTTTACTGCACATAGGATACACAACTACACAACCAAGTGTTTGTTTTAGAAAACTATATTATGCTTCGCATACAACGTGAAATAGAAGATAAAGAGGTAGAGAAGAGAGAGACCAGATTCTCTAAGTACTCCCGATCATGGGCATATGTTGTCATTTCGAATTGCTTCGCGCCAAATCTTTTTCCTTGTTCGCGGCCTTCTTCATTGATAGATCTGATTCCAACCTGCATCAGATCAGCAAGCAGTTCAGTTTTGAGGTAATTAAGAGAAAGATATTAATCAACTTTCTTGCTGATCATCAGAATCAGAAATGAGGAAACAACAAAAAAATTTATTACAAACTGATCAGATGATCTCACCTGCAGAAGTTTGTTACCATAACCACCCTCCATAATTCTTGCAAAAGGAGATGCGTGAGAATATATGTTATTTTGAAAAGCCTCATAAATATCAGGATGAGCATCAATGTGAAGAATATCAACAGGTCCTCCAAGCTTTTCAGACACTGCTCTCACCACAGGGTATGTAATGGAGTGGTCACCACCTAGCACAAGAGGGCGCAATGGGTTCTGGACATGCATTTTGCATTTGTTAAAAAATTTAACACAAAAAAGAAAAGTGAAAACTACTATTTTGAATCTTGTGTTTTATCTCGTAGTCTACTTTTACTTACGTACGGACGTCAAGTCAAGTATATATAACTCACAATGTATATTTAGAAAAAAAATATACACTTGTCATGTGAAAGTCGAGATAAAATATCAAATTAAAATAATAATAACATACCCCGACTCAAAAAGTACAAAGAAATACATGGAAGTCTTTGAAAATGAAAGCTTACTTCTTCCATCACTTGCTTCACGCATTCAGTAATGGTATTCATCAATGTATCAGCATCCACTCCAGCTTCTCGTAACTCCTGAATTGGTACATCGCCAACATCGCTTAGGACCCGTGGATCACTTATGTCTTTGCCTGCATAGCCCTCAGGATTGTTAAGACAGAAATTGTATTGATAAGCAGTTCCGAAAGAAGAAAACGAAAGAGGCTAAATAAAAATTTGTGTAAGAATCAAGTTCTTAAACATCACCTTTTTCCGTGCTGGAATTTGTGCTTGGATGCCAGATGCCCTCTCTTATATGAGGAGGTGCATATCTAGGCCCCTGATGATACGAAGAGTTATGTCCTAAAGGCAAACCAAGCATACATGACGATGCCACCGCACCTCCCATATTTCGCAAAATTTCCCCCTGTTACAAAAAAAAAATATACATATATATATATATATATATATAAATACAACACCACATATTAAGAATTATCAACAAACAATCGCTTCTTACATCCATGCTTAGTTGAGAGAAATAATACAGCTTATTATGCATGTAGCGCCATCGCCTCCTTTGATTTTTCAAGATATTCAATTTTTTTTTTATTTTTAATTTAATATTTTGTCTTCATATATACACATTGAGTGTATATTTGAAAAAAAAAATTTATATAATTGATGTTAACATTTATTTATGAGATGAAATATAAAATGAAACAACAAATTACAATAAATAATCTAAACTGTATTGTAAATTCTCTCATTTCAAGATACATGTCAAGTGTACGTATATGATTCACCACGTATATATATTTAGAAAAATATTTTATACACACAACGTACATTTAAGAGGTAAAATATATGATGTAATATCAAATTGAAATAAAGAATCCGAACTGTCGCTGATCATAACTATCACGTTGATTTCAAACTAGTATGGAACCAGATTGTATTAGAAATGAGGGACAATAAGATAGACAAATGTTAAAGAAAATAAAAAACTATACCTTGAGCTTGGCTCTCTCACGAATAAGCTTCACGGATGTTTCAACAATTTTAGCCGTGTCATCGCTTATCGCGTCCTTCGGAACATTTGCAGCTTTCAGATTCTTCATGTAATGAATTCCCCTCGTCCCAATGCGATTCATTTTTTTCTCTTTTTTGCTTCGATGCCAAAATTTCTGCCCCCCCCCAAAAAAAAAAAAAAAAACTCGTATGAAGTATATAATAAATCATGTTCCAAATTTTTTTAGATACAAAGATTAGCACATTAATCTATTTAGTTTTTATATAATCTAGTTTTAAAATAGTTATAATTTTTAAAATATAATTTTTGCTGCAAATAATGTTAGTCATAAGTAACAAGTTACGTACTTGCGAATGATGTAAGTAGTATGAGTAGCATTGCTCGGAATGCTAGATTTCATTCCCTATATAACTATATTAACAATGTGTTCTCTGTTATTGTCATCTGCAACCATTAATTATATTTTTCGTACCAAGAACGATAATATTTGGTGCAAAAACAACACTTGTGCCTTTACCATAGATAGTAAAAAAAAGACATACTATGAAACATTCTCCACATGACGGTGGCTGACGAAGAATCAAATGGCGTTTTTGTAAAAATATGATTTGAAAATGCTGTTGCGATCAAGTACTTTAATAAATGTAAGTTGATAGAATAAATTTATAATAAATATGAATTGATGAGACAAACACGTTAAAGTTATTTTTAAAGAATAAAATATTAAAATAATTAAATTTGAAAGAATAAATTTCTATTTGCACAAGGAAATGGAAAAAATATATGGAAGAATAAACTTACATAAGTTTATTGCTTCACTTGCACACCACAAGATATGAGGATTGTTACAAGAAGTGGTGCTAGACAAACTGAGAGTCCATCCTTTTATAGGCAACAATTGCCAAAGCAAGATCAAAATAATATAATATAATAATGCAATTGATAAATCAATTGATTAAGTACGTCCAGAAATGTGCGGAAATGAGTAGGGTCAAGTCCAAAGTTGTTTGGATTTTTATGAAAAATTATATTTAAATTTAATTTGATTATTAATAGAATAAATTATTGAATTGAATGCCATTTAATTTTAAATAATTTAATTTTTTTATATTTATTTTTTATTAATTAAATTGAGTTCAAATTTATATTTTATCGAACAAATATTGAATTTAAATTTAATTTATTATCAATCAAATTTAACAATCAATTTAAAATTAAATATTTAATAGTTTAAATTATTTTCCGAACTTAGAAATAAGTGATGCGGAGGGCTGCATGTGTCTTCACATTTACCTCGTTGATATATATATATTTGGATTTTCTTTTATTGTCCTATGTCCACGGTCCAGGCCCGTGCGATTCCTTTTCTGTTCTTCTATCTAATACCACACACATCATAATCACTGTTATCGCTTCCACGTGAATTCGACTTCGAAGCTCCAATCCGCATTTGCCAGGTGTACTAAGGTCCAAACCTAAAGACTAAGACATCTAAAACACGTTGAGAATATCTCATCCGTCGAGTTGGGGAAGAAGATAAATTTTTTTCTTTTTTCTTTATTTTTTCTTTATTTCTTTATATTTTTTTATATTTTTTTAAATTGAGAAATTGTTTAAATATATAATGTAAACTATTTTCTGTTTTTTTATTGGTTGAATTTAAATATAATTTTTTTTATTTTTAAATATGAAATCTTATCAACATCTAAGCACTTATTTAAATTTATGATAAGTAATTTAAAATTATTAGATTATAGAAAAATTTCGTATGTCTAGTGCAATAATTTATTCCTGTTTATATATATTCTACTTTTATTGAAAAAAATAAAAAAAAATATGTCAAAGGAATTTAAAAATGTTTTTTATTGAAGAAGATTATTTTTTTCTTTTTTCATATATTTTCTAAATTATTTTATGTTTTTCCAAATTAAGAAATTATTTAAATATATTATGTAAATTATTTTTTATTTTATTTTATGTGTTGAGTTTAAATATCTTTTCTAATTTTAAAATGTGAAATTTTATTTTTCACAATAATTTTTCTTTTTGTGGTCTGTGTGCGTGTGGCCGGGGTTGGGGGAAGAAGATGATTTTTCTTTTTAAGTTCTTTTTAATTTTTTTTTGTCTACATTGTGGTGGTCCTCTCCATTTTCTACACATGGAATAAATTTGGTCCACATATACCTAACTTTCCTTTCAATTTGAAAAAATCCCCCCATTTTTTGTCCTCCCTTTTTCTGGTCCAACTCAATAATTTCGGACAAAATTAAATTTTTTTATAAAAAACTTATCTTAAAAATAGTATACTCCAAAATAAGAGATCAAAAATAAAAATAAGCCAAGATACATACCTAAACTTTTATCCTAATAGAGTATACCTCACCAATTTAGTAAGACCACACGCTCATATATATATATATATATATATATGTGTGTGTGTGTGTGTGTGTGTGTGTGTTCCCACGTCCATGTATATACACAACGTTAGTACATATTAAACATAAGGAAATCCTTTTGAAGGCGAAAGATTTGGTAACAAAATTAAATTCCAGAATTTAAAGTCTTATTTTAAAATATTCTTCATAAAAAAATATAATAAATTTAAAATAAATAAAATATTATCCATCAAATATTATATAAATAAATATAATATATATTAATTATTTTATCTCAAAAATATAGAATGCATGAGGAAATAAAAATATAGTAATTTAATGTGCTGCTTATGCTGTAAAGAAACATATTATATCCGTATCACCAGAGTACTTTCAATTGCGCTGATTATCCACAAGCCACACTCCATTGGATCGTAATGGCAAAGAGAAAATTCATTGATAAGGTCGGCCCTTATAAATGAAAATGGGATAACTCTTTGGTACGGTCTTGGTTGATTGACATTGACTGGAAATTGAGTTCGTTGTGTGATTTTGATTGACTGATTAATTAAAAATTAAATTTGGTATGCACAAGATTTATATGAATTGATTGATTCATTATTTATAAATTACAATCTTGATTGTGCATATTTTATGAATTATTATTAAAAAAATAAAAAAAATAATTTATAAAATAAGACAAAATATATTTAATGATAAAATAAAAATTATTAGAATATTTAACTACTCGACTTTTAAACTTTGAGAAAGTGCACTTGCCTACGTCACCTTTCGGGAGAAATGTTTCATTTTTCGGGAGAAGAAATTAATTTTTTTTGTTTTTTAACATTGAAATGAGTTTAATAATACAAACTTAAATTGAAGGGCATTGAAATGAGAGAATCAATCTCGCTTAACATTCAACTAATTGATTTGTAAAAGAATGGGATCAATTATAAAGAGGGAGTCGTTATTTTATGAATAAGTCTTAATATTGTACTTGTAAAATTGAATTAATAAATTATTTATTATAAGATATGGCCTCGTACATATAAAATACATTTTGAAACACATAAAAAAATCTTTATCTCAATTTTTAATGTTATGCAACTTGTTATAATAAACTTTGTATACGTTACAATAATTGAACATGTTTAACTAAATTACAATCACTAATAAGACTAAAATAGATCTTACACTCTTTAAATATATTTTTGGACCTTAAATTTTAAGTAGAAAAAATTTACTCAACGTGTGTTGGATGGAAAATATATATGTAAATATATTTGTTAAGCAAAACTAATAAAATTACATATATCTATATTTTTGTGTGTTTTCCGTAATACTAAGTTACAGTAGAAAAAAAATATATTGAATATAATTACCAGAGATATTTATATATTTATACCTCTATATTTTATGTGATTTTCCACAAGCTCAGTTCTATTAAAAAAATATATTTAAAACTGATATTTTTTTCATTCAAAAGATAAAAACTACTAGATCTGTCA